>JAQGAO010002404.1:0-19823 GCA_034697705.1 Ommatoiulus sabulosus | reverse complement strand
TTTCTTTCAGTCCCAACTTGAAAATACTGTAATGACCTTGGCAATATTTGATAGCTACATGTATTACCCTTGAAATTGCCCTACCCGAGTCAACACGTTCGTATTTGAAATCTGCTTGCTCTTTAATTGCCTCTGCAAAAGCTTTTACTCTTTTCTTTTAAATTCATGTCATATATCATTCGTTCTTCAATAGATTGCACTCCCTCTTTTCTACAATAATGTCCAGTGCAATTGCAATACTAATCAATTAAAATTTTGGAAATTTTGAAAAATTGACGACAGAATATTATGGGAGCTCAAAATCTTGTCGAAACATAATTTGGCAGCAGTGTGCAAAAACGATATAAATGTAGGCTGTATACTGTATACTGCAGCTTTTATTTCCAAAAAGGTTTATCTACTAGAAATTGGGGTTATGTTTTGCCATTTGAATTTTGACAATTTGCATACCAGCTGTGACTGCAGAGTTCTGTCAAGATGATTCAAATTTTCTTTCTACTTAACTACTTTAACTTGAACGTTTAGCAAGATATACAGCAGTGTTTCTCACCCTTTTTACCCCTGCGGACCGGTGAAAATAGTAAAAATATTTCGCGGACCGACAAAAATAGGAAAAACATTCAACTTTCCTGATTATTCCAGATTTTTAAACAAATTTTGCGAGCAAGACAATGTCAGAAATTGACATACAGTATGCTAGTGTTATCCACGATTTTGCAAAATCGATACAGGAAAAAAATTTCAACATTTGAAAAATTTAATTGTCCTTAGAAAAGATTGGAAATTATGCAAATGTGTCCTCGAAAATTGTTGAAAATTTTGAAAATGAATGCTTGGAAAAGCTTAGAAATCTTTAAAATTTGTATTACGAACAGTTTGAAAATTTGGAAAATTTCTACTCGAAAAACGTGGAAAAGTTTGCCACATTTTTCCTCGGAAACTGTTGAAAATTTGTTTCAGAAACTGTAGAAAAGTTGTCCTCCGAAACTGTTCAAGAACAAATCAGCCATGGAAATACCGTTACAAATCGAGGGGTGCGAATGGTGCGGAGGTAGACTATATACTACGTGTTTAAGCCACAACCCCTCACTCTGTTTTCCTTACGTGTCGGTTACCTTCAAAAATGTGTTTCTGAGCAAAAGTGTTCAAAAAAAGATTATATACCTACAAGTCATAACTGGAAAAACAATGTACCCCTTGCCCTAATAACATTTGCCTTTGTACTATTAAACCAAAATCCCCGGTATAATTGAATTTACTTCCAAATAATTCGGTTTTTATATCCTGTAATTACTCGTGTATTTCAAAATTGATTTGTTAATAATTTTGCCTCGCATTGTTTAAATCAATTTAATAATGATTTTGTAATTAATTTAAAACTCCTGATGAAGACTGTATGGTAAAAACGTAATAATAGAAAATATTGGAAGTTACTAGTTATGTACAGTACACACATTTACTTCTACACAAGAGGAAACATGCTAATTGCTATCACTGGTTTCTGGAAACATGAACATAAATAAATGACGTACTTTTTTGTTTCTGGAAACAAACTTATGTTGGATAATACGTTTATGTTTCCAGAAACAAGTGGCATAAATAGCAATAAGAAGCTCCTCTATGTTTCCTCCAGTATAGAGGACACATACAGAAAGACAAACAAACTGAAAAAGTCGTTCCTCGCCTAGTTCGTAATAGAAATCAAGCATCATGCAGGTTAAATATTTACGTTTATAGACATGTCAGCGTTTTTATTTATACATCTATAACTGCATCTATAAATTATTGATAAGGAAGACATTAAATTCAAAAGGCGTTGCAAAGGTGCAGTTTTTTTTATCGAATTTGATAAAAAAAACTGCACCCTTGCAACGCCTTTTGAAAGAAATGTTGGGTGATTATTGGTGGAAGGACTCTCGTAGATCATATAAATACCAGTTTCTGCACTCATTTTAAACTAGACTTTTATCAAATCGAAACGATTTGGTTTTTCATCTAAATCGCATCACTTGGGTAAGATCGTGAAAACTTCTTTTACTTCTTGGTATTTTTAGGTAAAATGCAGGCAAAATTCTCAAGATACAGGCAAAGATTTCAATAAAAATATCTATTAAAAAATAAAAAAAATTATTAAGATTAATTTTATTTTTATTTTTTAAACAATTTTATCAAATCAATTTTATGAAATAATTCAAAAGGCAATGAATTATTCTGGAAACAAAAAAAAATGTAATGCCGCATTTCATGTTGACTTACTTTGAATTAACACAAACTCTTTATCGTTTTAAACTCACTGGTAATATCCTTCCTAGCTGTTGTTTCTTTTCCACTGAAATTGTATTTTCAATTTTGTTTATCTCTTGTCAACTTAATAAGTACAGTAATATCTCAATTTCTTTAGAAATTACAGGAATTAACCATGGCTGACAAGTTTTTCATCGTCTCCGAACTTAATGGCCTCGTCCTTGATGTAGAAAAAGGATCTACAGCAGATAGTGCAAAGTTGATCACCTGTTATTACCATGGTGGAGAAAATCAGCAATTCACGGTACACGTTTACCCATCTCTCTAATCCATCATCTCAATATTAAAATCAGTTTCCTGAATCTTCGTTGTTTTACACTTTAGTTTAAAGCCAATGGCGAGATCGCATCAGTGAAATCCGGCAAAGGGTTGAATGTGCAAGGTGGGGCAATCCAAGGACACAGAATCATCCAATGGCCATCTTGCGTAAGTGACCCAAACGGAAGGACGTCCCCAAAAATTTTAAAAAGTAAAATACTAATAAATAATAAAGAATCGAACTAGGGCCATGCTGGCGAACTGCCTTTCGAATATGCCCAAAAGGTACATTAATGTTACATAAAATCATAACATACCACATTTTTCGTTAAACATAATTTTCGCATAGTTTGGTCCTTTTTTATTTTTAACATCGTAGCGATCTGCATGATTGCACAGTGGGCAATCGTGGGTCACAGTGGGAAATTCTCCACGGGACATTTTCGAAGATATTTTTTAATCATTTACAAAGTGTAAATGTTTTTATATTATTTATCACAATCCATAGACTTCTCCTAATCAGTTGTGGCGCATTCACAAGGATGGGACTATTAGACTTGCGGGAGGCAACCTATGTTTAGGTAAGGAATATCATATTTAGCAGAACTTTCAAAGAAATGGTGGAAAACAGTTTCACTTTAAGAAACCACTATAATTATTTCGTTCCTGTTTTATTTTCGCATTTTGCTCCTAGGAGCGTAATACTGTATATGAAAATTCGAACCATTAATTCACCCATTAAAATCGTGTCATTTTCAAAAAAAAAATAGCATTTCTTGAATATAAATCTTTTTTTCGCACAGATATACAAAAAGGTAACATGAACAATTGTGCCAGTGTCGTTGCGTGGTCGCATCATGGAGGTGCCAACCAGAGGTGGAGGCTTGTCAACAAGTTTGAATAAAAATGAAATATATACAGTATGTAAACTGCTAGTGCAATGTCAAATTTATGCACAGCATTGTAAAATCCTGACAATTGAAAATGTGTCGTCATTAAAACGCATTGTAGATGTTGAATAAAATTTTGCAGTTTAATAAAGGTAACATAAAGTTGGTTTTCTCAGACATTATTTACCAAGTAGATCGGAAAATGAAGTTCCCCGAATCATCAAAACCTCGAACAATCCAGAAAACAAATATGTAAAACTCTTAGAGCTTATGAAAACTAGCAGACAGCCGACTAACCAAAAATCAACCTTGCATCTATGGAATAATTTTCGGGATCAGTAATACTATAGTTTGTGAAAATGTTAATTGGAATTCACAAAAAAATTCCATTTTCTTTTTCGATATGAATATGGGAATAACTATTGCACAAATTTGTTCAAAGTAAAGTACAGTATATATGTCACAATTTTTTTTTACATTTTGGTCCCTACTTAATTTTTGGTTCGGCCCACAGCGACCGAAGAGCTGAATGTTAGAATTAGACAGGAAATTGGAGGTATCACTCCAAAAAATACAGCAAAATTTAAACTACAAATTTGTTCAAGTACAACAAAGTCAACAGTGTATTTACTTGTTCAAAAACTTGACATGCAGGATAATGTACAGGATGGGTGATGGAAAACTGCAGTGAAAGTCTGTTAATTCGTCCACGCTTAATCCGGTCAGCCATTTTATTCTGTCAAAACGGATATTTTACTACATGTTACCCTATGTAATAAATGTCACTTAATTCGGTCAATTTTCCACATGCATGTCTACTGTCTATACAGTATAACGCAAACGGCAAAACAAGTTTGAGCTGCTTCAAACAAGCACGGACACGTTTGGAAAACACGCACGCATGCATCTAAGCACCCAATACATCAACGGTTGTACATCAGCAAGGATTTTCTGCATATTTTAGAAAATTAATTTTCAGCCGTTGCAGCAAACAGGCAACATCAAACACTATACTTATAACTTCTTTTATAAATATTAATTTAAAAAAATATTTAAATACATATGCACAATTAAATATATGCATTTTTACTATATAAAACAAATTATTTTATTAAGGTCAGGAGTTCAATTAACGTGTTTTTTGACGTTCATCGTCTATTTCGGTCAGCCGCTTATTTCGGTCAGCCGCTTATTTCTGTCAAAATCGTTAGAACCATGCAACGTGGTCGAATTAAGCGCTTTCACATTACCTGGCAAAACTTATCTAAGAGAACTCGAGGTAAGGATTTTTTACCATCGTGTTTCTATACGTTTTGAATTTTTTGTACTGTCTTTGGAATGGCGGAGTTCGGCCCCTATTGTTTTCGGTACGTTGCTTGACTGTCACCAATCAATGTTATACTGAAGAGTGATATGTCAAAATGATCCAGACATTCTGTTAGCCTTATATTGAACATTATGGCCTCGGCAATATCTTGTTTCAGCAAGATGATGCCAGGGTCCATACTGCAAGACACATGCATGGCAGTTCTGCATAAAGTTGTGCAAGGTCCCCTGATTTGTCATAACTCATTAGCTGACTGTTTCTAGTTTAGAATTTACACTCGATCAGCGCTTCACAACTATGGAAGAGCTGAAGGTAAGACGTTTAGAAGAAACATAAAAGCATCACACCAAAAATGCTACAAAATGTTAACATCCGCTTTGTTCAACGACTACAACAAGGTATGAAAAAGTGTGGACACCTCGAAGAGATAGTTCTCAAAACAAATTGAATATCTAGTTTCATAACCCAAGAGTGTTCCCTCAGACTGTTAGTCTTACTTAAATACAGAGTTTAATAAAATTCCATTGGGTCGTTTGCAAGTGATGCTGGTACAAATTAAATAGATAACCAAACAAAAGGCAGAAAAACGGACAAAAAATTAAATCAGGTATACAATTTATAAGTTTACAGAAAAATCGACGATTTTGTTAATAGAGATTACTGATATGAAAGACGGCTCAAAGAGCGTTGCTTAGGTGCAGTTTCTTTATCAAGTTTGTTGAAGATTACATGTATTGGTGGAAGCATTTTCACAAAACATATAAATACCACGTTTCTGCAATCATTTTAAGGAAAACTTACATTAAATCGAAACGATTTTGTATTTCCGTCTAAATTGCATCACTTGGGTAAGGCCGTGAGAACTTCTTTTCAATCTTGGTATTTTTGTTTTAAAAAATGTATTATCTTCTGCAGTAGCTGTGAATCTATACAATTAATACGCGTGCTTGTACTGTATCTGCTGAATATAAGATACAAGAAAAATCCCTGAGAAAAATAGACCCCAATAGACCCCAATAGGATTCGCAAAATCATCCAATGGCCATCTTGCATAAGTTACCCATGCGGTACCATGGCTAAGAGGGTCTCAAAAATTGTAAATAATGTAATACAAACAATTTTAAATTTAATTGTTTACAATTTAAATGTTTATTTATGAACGTTTGAATGGGTTTGAATGTTTAAATGTACGAATAAACCCAAAAATTACAACTACTTTTGCAATTAAAATCAAAATGCATTTTAAAATAACATTGCAGCATTTATTGAATATAAATCTTATTTTTCTGCACAGATATACCAGGTGATTTCTATAACCAGTTCCTTGTTTTTATTTGGATTGTGTTGGAGGTAAAAATCTGAGTTTGTGGTATTATGGTAAGATAGATGGGCGCTTTCAAATGAGCGTATTTCCGGTGACCTTGGAATGTAACTTCAAGATCATTGCGTTACTATCTTCTAAACCGTAATAGAACAAAATGTTAAATTAAAAAGTTGTAGAGCATCGTGAAGTTAGTTTATTGGGTGCATTTTCACAATATTATTAATATTCACGTTCCAAAAAACATTTTAGTTTCCTTAATGTTTGCTAACCTTCACAGCAGTATTGCAATGCGGGAAAGCTCGTACTTCAATATTCGAGGGCAGGGCCACTTCACAGACTAGGCATTGAAACTGAGTGAATACGAATGTAGAAACACTGATTAGTGCAAAACCTTGACTGCATAAAATGTTCTTTACATGTTGTAATTGGAAATGTTGCTATTTCGTAAATCACCCAGTTCCAATGCTTAATCTGTGAATCCGAATATTCTAGTACGAGCATTCCTGCATTGCACTGCTGCTGTGCAGTTTAGCAAAGATTAAAGAAACAAATGTTTTTTGAAACGTGAAAATGGATAATAGAATTGAGAAAATGCATCCATTAAACTAATTTCACGATGCCCTACAACTTTTTAGTTGAACATTTTACTCTATTACGGTTTAGAAGATGGTAACGCAATGACCTTGAAGTTACATTCCAAGGTCACCGGAAATAGCTTCATTTGATAGCGCCCGCCTATATTACCATAATACCACAAATCCCAAATAATCGAATAAAACCAGACTTAAAACTCACCCGGTATGTGAAAGTAACAAGAATAGTCGTGCCAGTGTCATTGCGCATTCAATTCATGGAGGTGCCAACCAGAGGTGGAGGCTTGTCAACCAATTTGATTAACTGAAATCCATTTACAGCTGCTTGTGTAATTAATACTTGTACATGTATATGCACAGCTTTGGAAAATAACGGCTGGAAATCAAAATGTACTTTCGATCTACACTGTCGATGTAGAATAAAATTTTGCATTTTTATAAACGTACAATGTCACTGTTGTTTTTCTCAGACATTACTTACATGTACCAAGACGATCGGGAAATAAATTTCCCTGGATAATCCAGAAATCAAATATAAAACTCAAGAGCTAGCCGCTGATCTAGATGTCACTTTACTGTCCCAAAATACAGTAGGTACTACATTTAAACACATTTAAAAGTTTTTCTACAATTAAATTTGGACCCCCGAACATATCTTTTTATTTAAAACACATATACATGTATGCTTCCACGAATGTAAGATGCCAAGTTTCACTTAATTGACTATAATTTTATCAACACTTTACCATACTTTTTGCTTTTCTTACTGGTAACATTCCAGTCAAGTGCCATGTAACAATAGGAATCGATACTCAAATTATGATCGAATCAGCTTCAAGAATCGTATTTTGGCAGTCGTGAAGTCATGTGTGGAAAATAGACAAGCTAAGCATTACAAAAATCATCGAAGGTTATCGCAATTAACTTTTAAACGAATTACATACATACAGTATACATGCTTTCATTTTGTACGCGATTCCACGATTACCAAAGTATAATTCGTAAAGCTTCTGGCTTAGCATTCCTAATTAATCATTGCATAAGTAATTAGTGCAATACAAAATAAATTTTGAAAACAGCTGGATGATTACATAAGCAATTTTCAATATGTTCTTTATAATTTTTTACATTGAAAATATTACCAATAGTGAACCACAGACCTAGAGAATATCATAGGGAACAGGGAATTTCCCCTAACAAAATACCAAACCACCCAGTTTTAAAGGCCAAAATGAACTCTTCCTCCATACCGGGGCAGTTTAAGCACAAGTTGACATCCGGACGTGAACTTTCCTTGAACATACATTAGCAATGTATAAATATAAATTCTATCTAATATTGCTACCGAATATTCGTGGAAACCATGAGGTTTCCACGCAATACATGCAAACATTTTCGGAGATCCTACGGTTTCACCATGCTAAGTGAAACTTTTTTAGTTATCTATACTTGACACATTATGATTCATCGGTTGGCGCCTTATTTTTTTAGTGAGAGGCACCAACCGATTAACAATAATGTGACGTGAACATACATGAAAATATGACTTTTGACACTTTCATTTCAATACTAGCAGTGTCCTACTATTGAAAACTTTCCTCAACTTTAATCTTGATTCTTGAAGAGTCATCAGACTTGTAAAATTTAACATAAGTAACAATATTTGAGCCGGGAAGAAAAGCTTGATTACACTGGGAAGGTGTTTCGTTTTAAAGGGATTATAGGCCTACTAATGATTTCTATCGTCATACAACCCATGCGATGTCGCAAAAATAGCAAGTTTTGCCAGCCATAGAAAAAATTAATATCACTTCAACTACATGTTTGACAAAAACTATAATCATGAAAATCTTTAATTCAATTCTTTACCCTACAATCTGTACATAGTACCATTTGGCAGGGTGGATCATTATGCAAATTAAGACAAGACTAAGCAGTCTTTTCATGATGGACCCCAACATCACAATTAGGCCTATGTTATATTTCCCGTATTTGGGATGGAATGGGAAAGGAAGTCGGTCATGGACGATTTAATATAGGAACTATTCCAGCATTCGCCTGGAGGGATTGTGGGAAACCATGCGAAACTACAACCGAGGATAGCCGACACGGGAATCGAACCCGGGTCTACCTAATGCGAGGCGAGGATTCTTGGCTAGAATGTTTTTAAAACACTACGGTATAAGTCATAATTGCAATTTTCCATGTTTAGAGTAATCCATCATAACATTAAATGCTACGAATGCAGTTCTTGATTTTTAAGACAACCCTACTGTTATTTACGATTCCAGGATATTTTCGTAATTTTTATCTAAATTCTGAAAATAGCTTTAAGTAACTATATGTCTCAATGCCAAAATTGTATCTTTATGCAAATTAAAATAAAAACCTGCATCGATTACAGTGTGGATATACACTACAGGTATAGAACATGTACAGCAAGAGTCATAATTGCAAAATAACTGCTAATTTGATTACACGTGGTTTTTAAAATCGAAAATACTAAATAGAAAATAATTGACTAATTTGCGAAAAATTTCGGAAACCTTACAAAAAACGATTGAGTTTTGCTTGTGCATTGTTCAATAAGTGATACAAACAATAACAACATAATGTATAAAATTAGAACATTTGATTTTTATAAACGTAAGCCGACAAAAAACATGATTTTTAACTCCACTAAAATTGCCTGAAATTTAGCACCAGATGTTCTCGTGTGTTTCGTGTGTTCCCGTATTTAGAATAACTCTTAATTAAAATTTTGTAAAAAAAAACACCATTACTCAAGTAGGCCAATTGTTGTAAATAGAAAAGGTCAGCCAATTTGTTGCCCAAGTTCAAGAAATTTACGGCTCGTCAAAAATCCTGTTAAATTTTTTAGAATACAAAAAACAAGAGTTTTCTACTACATGTATTCTTTTTACAGAATTTGCATATTGGGTCAAAACCTTTTCAGATTTGTTAATATTTACGTTTGATATTAAAACGACCCACGTTAAAACCCGATGTTAATTTATGTATCATATATACTGTATACCTTGTTCATATATAGTCTGAAGAAAATAAGTTGATGCATTGAATCATCAGAAAGCAAAGATTGGCGAAATTTTCAATTTGCATTACATGTACATCGCAATTTGCAAACATGAACATTTCTTAATGGTTTGTGATTGGTGGGAAATTTATCTCAAGTAATATATAAACACCAAGTTTTTGCAGAAGTTTTCATACAAAGGTTCACCGACCTGAAACGATTTAGTTTTTCGACGAAAATCGCATTATACAGGTAAGTCCAGTATTAGGTGTAAAGGAAGAAAATTCCGAACATTTTTATTGAAGGACATTTAAAAATCACGATATTTAACAAATTGTATTTCTTTCTTTTTAGAAACTCCAAAAATTAATCATGGCCGACAAGTTTGCCATCTTCTCTAAACTCAATGGGCTCGCCCTTACTGTTGAATTCGCATCCAAGGATGATGGAGCGAAGTTGATCACATTCCCTTTTACTGGTGGAGAAAACCAACAGTTCAGGGTACGTGGCCTAATTAAACATCACAACATTAACATCAATGACCTGAATCTTCGCTGTTTTACCCTTTAGTTTAAATACAATGGCGAGATCGAATCGGTGAATTCCGGAAAAGTGTTGACCGTGGAAGATGGGTCAGCCGCAGGCCACAAAATCATCCAATCCCATCCTCGTGTAAGTAGTGACCCCTTTCGGTAACTAATTGTAGGTACTATATAGCTAAAGTATGTATAAAGTTCGTCATGCTGTGAATATAGCTTTCGTGAAATTTCGGGAAAATTTAAATTTGATAAAAATTTACTTCATAGTGTCATAAAAAAAAAAAAAATTAAAACGAAAACTTTAACAAATTAGTGCTTTAAAATAAGAGACGGGCGAGCTGAACTGCAGAGCCGAGTCGAGTTTAATCTAGTTTCACTGACTAGGAAATAATTGCTCTACCATGAATTCGCTATATAAAGTAGCCCGAAGCAATTGTTGCTTGAGCTGAGGTAGAGTTTTTCAGAATTGAAATTGTTGAAATTTCGAGCTTCACGGCTCGGAAATAGTTGCTCAAACTCTGTATTACAACACCGAAATACCCGTTTCGACTCGAAAACTCCCCGGAAGTTCAGCGCGCCCATCTCTGCTTTAAAATATCTTCATTTCTTGCATATTTAGACAAAAATCATATAAATATCGAAATAATTCATTGGGAATTATCGTCAATTCTTATCGACAATTTCTATATATTTTAAATTTTTCTCCATATGATTAAGAAGGAAAATAATTAGGAATTGAGAATTATAAACAATTTTGTCAGTGGATAGCACATGATTCCCCATGATAGCACATTTTAAAATTAAAATGAGCATTTCATGTACAGGTAATTCCCATTTTCTAGAAAGCATTTTAATGGATGTCTAAAACATCGATATACTTGAAATAAATATTGGTTGATTCTGGTAAGCTGCTACAATGCAATGTTTATAAAGTCCAGTTCTAGAAACTCTTGTTGATAAACCACTTTGTAAAAAATATATTATGTGGGCAACACTGTCAATAAGCTGATTTTATATAATTTTTAATTCAACAAATGTTTGTATTACAATCCACAGGGAGATGCTAACCAACTGTGGAGAAAGTATTTTGATGGAACTATCAGAAATGTGGGATACGATCTTTGTTTAGGTAAACCACAAAATATTAAACCGGACTCAAGGATAAGCAATACATGTATATACTGTAGAAAATGTGCACTGAAAAGTTCATGCCTTATACTTTATTTCGTTCCTGTTGCATTTTCGTGATTTGCTTCTATACTGTATGTAAATGCAACTACCGAACATTTTAGCAAACTTATACAAGTATCTCCAATATACAATCTTATTAATTTTTCACAGATGTATCTGAAGGCAACACAGCGAAAAATACCCCGATCATTGCGTATCAAACTACTGGGGGTGACAACCAGAAGTGGCTGCTAGTCAATGACAAGTTTTGAGTAGCTGAAATATATTGTAAGATGCTTGCGTGCTGTTAAACTTTATGAACAGCATTGGGGGAAAATCCACACGTGAAAATTATATTGGTATTACAATGTGCTGAACATGTAGCTCGTAGAATAAAAAGTTTGTTTGATAAACGTACCGTGTAGTTATTTTTTTTAAAAAAATTATGAAGTTATTAGGAATTATGTATTTTTATATTGGGAAAGAAATCCCTGGATCTCCAAAATCTTGAAAATTTAGAAAACGATATAAAGCTTGAGACGTTGGAAAACTAGCAGTCTAGTATTAGAGGCCAGTCGGCCACTTAACTAACGAATATTTTTGCGACATACCTTTGAGGTTGTATACGTTTACCAAACAGTATGGTTGAGTTGAGTGATGCGGTGACACAAACGTATACGTATAGGCTCCACACCAGCTTTTTCAATGTACCTCATGCTAAAGTATCAGCATTTTACTTGAAAGAGGAAATTAAACATTGTACAGTACAAATTTAATGCTTATCTGGAAGAAAAGTATCAACAGTTGTTTTCAAAACATACTGTATGCATAGGACTACTGTGCTGTATGCTTTCTAGTACTTAGTTTTATAGAAGTATGGTGAGAACACACTGAATGCTTAATAATTTCGACGTGCTTCTTTCTGATTCTTTCCAGCTTTGGGGCAGGTGGGGCGCACAATGAATGCTGATATCAGCGTGATGGTCAATGTGCTTGGTGGCGCCACTGCATGCGTTATGCTATGTAAAACATTTCGCGTAAATCTATTATCCTTGCACATGAGCATTAGCATCTCATCACGAGTGCAGGACAAGTTTTTACGGTATACATAGGCGGCATGCAATCGATGGCTACACTTTTGACTAATAGTGATTTGTGTTCCACTCTGTGTCTTAAAAATCTGCTTTCAGATTTCCAAAAAATAAAGTTAACAACATTCTTAAAAGCGTATAAGCGCTTCTTGTAAGCTCAGCCTGGCTTGGTTAAGCTTTCTTTGAGCGCGCCTTCATTTAAAAAGCATGCCGCATTCTTATCCCGCTTGGTGGCGCTAGTGTACGCCGAGTGGTACATGCATAAGCGCCTACAATAAGCATTCTGTGTTTTCTTACCCTTAAAGTTAAATAAAATATACGAAAAGAAATTGAGATTAGGGCTGTCTGCATGTAACCGAATACAATGCAACAACAATTATGCAGTATAAAGTTTTATGGATAAAGAAAGTTGTAGTTTTTAATTGTTTGCAATGCACGCGTTTTCGTTTTCGAAAATAAACTGGCATCAGGGCTGTCTATAACCGAATACAATGCAACCCAACAATTATGTAGTATATGTAGGCTATAAAGTTGTATGGATAAAGAAAGTTGTAGTTCTCAATTGTTTGCAATTCATGCACGCGCTTTCGTTTTCCATATCTGAAGCCGGTGAAAAGCGAAAGTTTTGAAGAAAATAAGTTGATGCATTGAATCATCAGAAAGCAAAGATTTCACTATCTCAGACGTGAGGACAATGAGAACTACGAGCCGTCACATGTGATCGTTTGCGCAATTTTCAATTTACATTTACAAGTGCATTGCAATTTGTAAACATGAATATTTCTTATTTGTTTGATGTTGGTGGGAACTTTATCGCGAATACCAAATTTTTGAAGAAGTTCACTGATATGAAACGATTGTTTTTCGACGAAAATCGCATTATTCAGTTAAGTCCAGCATTAGGTGTAAAGGAAGAAAATTTCTTTACATCATTATCGTTGATTCAAATTAACGAAAGGACATCTTAAAATACACGATTAAACCGTAATTATATTTAAAAAATTGTATTTTTCTTTTTAGAAACTCCAATAATTAATCATGGCCGACAAGTTTACCATCGTCTCTGAACTCAATGGGCTCGCCCTTGACGTTGAATTCTGATCTAAGGATGATGGAGCGAAGTTGATCACATTCCCTTTAATGGTGGTGAAAACCAGCAGTTCAGGTTACGCTTCTAAATCTACAGTGTACATCGCAACATTAGGGGAACTCAAAAATGTGCTGGGACACCAGCAGATGTGGCAGTAGCTTAGTGGCAGCTGATAGGAATGCCGGATTTTGTGTCACCTAGATGCAAACGCACCTATACAGGCATTCCTATTGGCTGCCACCTAGCTATTGCTACAACTGCTGATGTCCCAGCAAATTTTTTAGTTCCCCTATTAACATCAATTACCTGAATCTTCGCTGTTTTACCGTTTAGTTTAAATACAATGGCGAGATCGAATCAGTGAATTCCGGAAAAGTGCTAACCGTGGAAGATGAGGCAGCCGCAGATCACAAAATCACTCAATCCCATCCTCGTGTAATTTAAGTGACCCTTTCAGTAACAAATCAGTACTTTTGCGATTAGTTTCATGAAAGTATGCTTTAAAATAAGAGCTAGACGGCCGGGCGAGTTGAACTGCAGAGCCGTCGAGTCGAGTTTACTAGAGTTTCACTGACTAGGAAATAATTGTTCTACCATGAATACGCTATGAAGTAGCCCGAAGCAATTGTTGTTTGAACCGAGTTAGTTTTTTTAGAATTGAAATTCCGAGATTCACGGCTCGGAAAGCTCGGCTTTTATGATATATAACGAAATAATCCATTAATGATCTGTTTTCGAAGTTATTTTTAAGCAAATTATTAAGCATTTTCTATATCCTTCTTTTCCCATATGATTAAGAAGGAAAATAATTAGGAATGCCACGTGCATGCATGTAGTTTGAAAATGTGTACAGGTAATTCCCAATTTCTATAGCATTTTAATTGATGCCTAAAACATAAATAGGCCTACACTTATTGATAAAAACTTTTTGTAAAAAATGATATATTATGTGGGTAACACTGCCAATAAGCTGATTTTATAGAATTTGTAATTCAACAAATGCTTTGTATTACAATCGACAGGGAACTCCTCCAACTGTGGAGAATTCATCTTGATGGAACCATCAAAAATGTGGGAAACGATCTTAATTTGTTTAGGTAATCCACAAAATATTAAACCGAACTCAAGTATAAGCAATATACTGTAGAAAATGTGCACTGAACAGTTCATGAATTATTTTATTTCGTTCCTGTTGCATTTTCATGATTTGCTTCTATACTGTATGTAAATGCAACAACTACCGATCATTTTAGCGAACTTATACAAGTACTGTATCTCCAATATAAGATCTTATTAATTTTTCACAGATATATCTGGAGGCAACACAGAGTAATACCCGGTCATTGCGTATCCAAATCATGGGGGTGACAACCAGAAGTGGAGGCTATAGTCAACAAGTTTTAAGTATAGCAGAAATATATTGTTAAGATGCTTGCGTGCTGTTAAACTTTATGAACAGCATGGGGAAAAATCCACACGTGAAAATTATATTTGTATTATAATGTGCTGTGGATGTAGCTCGTAGAATAAAAAAAAGTTTGTTTTAAAAACGTACATGTACCGTGTAGTGATTTTTTTTTAGAAATTATGAAGGTATGTTTTTTAGGAATTACTGTATGTACAGTATTTTTATATTGGGAAAAAAATCCCTGGATCTCCAAAAAATTGCTAACTTAGAAAACGATATACTGTACAGTAAAGCTAGAGAGCTTTTGAAAACTAACAGTCTAGTATCGGCATGTTACTTGAATGAGGAAATTAAGCATTGTACCGTACAATTTCAATGTTTATCTGGAAGAAAAGTATCAGCAGTTGTTTTCAAAACATACTGTATGCATGCTGTGCTGTATGCTTTCTGATACATGTACTAACTTTTATAGTATACATGTAGAATAAAAGTTGAACAAAGATATAACGAAAAGAAACTGCTATCGTACCTTCATTAGAATCATTAAAAACTGAAGGATCTTCTGTCCACACAATTAGCGCTTTGAACGCAAAGTAATGCATTACAATTTTACAAGGTGCATGTATCCCTTTTGCACAACGTTTGGGACAGGAAATGTTTCTGATTTTGAAATACTTGCATACAATTAATGAGATATCTTGTGGATAACCTCCAAATCTTAACAAGAATTTCATTTGTGTTTCATGCTTATACATTACAGTGTATACAATGTTTTGAAGAATTTTGTGGATGACATTTACATAGGTTAAGGCTTAAGTTAAGGTTCATTCGTAAAATCATTTTTGTGATAGTCTAAAAATGTAACGATTTTAAAATTAGGCCGAGAACATACCTGCTGATGTGTAGGCCTATACTGACAGGGGAGCGAAGTTTGACCAATTAGACTGACGTGCGTCGCCCCTGAGCAAAATGGTAATGTTTATGCCTTTGAAGATTGCTAAATTGAAAATTGTGTAAATTACTAGAATTAATTACCAGGAACACTACATGTATCTATTGCAAGGAACGGTACTTGTAATTCTTTTTTATTAGTTACATGTATGTTTGGAATATTTTAAAATATAGATAATATGGCAATCACGCAGTACATTACGTCATATTCGCATCTTGATTGGCAGTTGCCATGTTTGTTTATACCGGTATATATGCGGTAAATGCATGTATTTCAAGTTTAAACGCAGTACGTTTTAAACACAAATTAATTTTGCACAAAAAAAACTTATTTGTATGTAAGCTCATAAGATTTCCCGAAACATCAGCTACTAATTTATCGCTTTAACTCTCGTCTGTTGACAGAAGTAAAGATTTTCTCTTTTTCGTTTTTTTTTTAAAAATGGGTTTAATACCTAAATTTAATGCAACCAATGTTTACAAACAAAATAGCTTACAATCTTTCATGGTTCCAACTTTCCAAAGGATGAATGGTCATTCATGCATGAAAGAGTAATTCTGCATCGAGGCACTGTACATGTACTGTACATGTACTGTACATGTACATGTATGTATTCTGCCTTGAACATTATATGACAATTCATAGTTTATAATAGCTATCGGTGAAATGAGAACATTAAAATTTCGATTTCTGGATTTTATTTCTGTAAAAGAATGTTAAACCTGATATTCTCCCAAAAAAAGACCAAATCACATTTTTACAAAGATTAAAACATTTCTTGAATACGAAATCTTGTTTTCTCGTGCAGATAGGCTACAGTATGCATTGTATGTACAGTGTACATGTAATAATAAAGGCCAGTGGTCACGTGGTGCCAGTATAATTGCCTGCCGCCTGGCCACATCATATGCACGGAAGGTATCAAACTACATGTATATAAGGCGGAGGCTTGTCATTCAGTTGTCAACTAGCTATAAGAAGCCTTATGTACAGTATACAGCTTTGGAAAATTACCACACGTACAAATACATGTACAGTATCATAGTAAAAATATATTACTGTATACTGTGGAATTCAATTTTACATTATGATAATTTACCGGGTATTCTTTTCTATGAAGTTATTTTCCAGGAAAGTTGAGAAATGGAGTTCCCCAGATCACCAAAATCCTGGATAATCCAGAAAACAATTTAAAACTTAAGAGAATTCAAAAGCTATCAGTGCAGAAGTACTAACTGCCCCAACATAAGCATCATATACCCGCTCCATTTATTCTTATGCTAAATGTTGTTTGAATAATAAAATCGAAGAATGTGAGGTAGAATTTGAACGTTATTTTTGAATTAAGATTGGTGTCACGTTTATTCCCTGTAAATTTCGTTTAATTATGTTGCTAGAAAATAAATTGTTGCTGTCTTACCTTCACACTGTATTACTAAAAAAAAAAACACCGGCGCCGATGGTCGAGAGGTTTACGCGCTTGCGTCTCGGTCCTAACTAGCGGGTTTCGCTCCCGGGTCGAGGTCGATGAGAATTTTGAGGATGTGCAAAATTCTCTAAAGTGGCGGCTTTTTCGGATGAGAATTTAAACCGAGATCCCTCTTGTGGGGGTGGAAGTCCCACTTCGTAGGCAAAATTCCCAGGTACATGTAGGTGACGCTGGCACATCCCCTGGAGCAGTGTTGGTGTTTAGCCCTCGTGGATCAACACTTAGCGACGCGACGCTTTGAATTAAGGGCGAGTATTCCTTAATCCTAATTATCCGAAATAATGCTTGGGACGAGAAATCTTTGAAATTTTGGAATATGTGCATATTAATAATGGGATGACCTCAAAGCACTGTGCTCAAAGTCTTAACAAGAATTTCATTTATTTGTCATGCAATGCATATTGTGACCTTATACACAAAGCATCAAGGTTATTTTGAACAATATTTTGAACAATTTTTTGGATGAAACGAAGTTTGTGAACATTGAACCGTCAGAAAGCAACTCTTTCTTTTGGCGCTCAGCAGGAACATTTTTAAATTGTGGCGGGAACATCATCGCAAGCAATATAAAACCCCGGTTTCTTCAATAATTTCTAAGCAGAGTTTCACTGATTCCGAACGAGAAAGGTTTTCAACTAAGTCTCTTCCCTTTGGTAAGATCGATCGTAGTATTCTTAAATTAAATTCGCAATTACATGTAATACCCTAACATTAAAAAACATTTGACTTTTTTTCGTGTAGATTAATAAGTAATACACTTGCATGTTTTATTGTTTTCCTAAATGTATATCCACTTACGACAAAATTCCAGTTAGAAATTGTGGTAATCTAAACTTTGCTTGGAATCGCTGCATGTGCATGAATAACTTCACTTCGTGAAAGTTTTAAAACTAACATAAATCTCCATTTTCAGGAAAATTTACAGATCATGGCCGATAAATTTGCTATCGTTTCCGAACTCAATGGTTTCGCCCTTGATGTTGAACACGGTTCTAAAGAAGATGGAGCGCGCTTGATCGCAATCCCTTTCAATGGAGCAGCAAATCAGCTGTTCACGGTATGTTTGGTACATCTCCTATTCTAACATCCCAATTTGCCGTTAATTTTTTTTTCTTTTTTAAGTTTAAATGCAATGGCGAAATCGAATGTCTGCATTCCCAAGGTGTGCTCACCGTGGGTGGGGGAACGGCCAAAGGCAACCCAATCGTCCAAAATCCCCCTTGCGTAAGTGACCTACCTATTCGGCGAAACTGTGGCCATATTTAAAGTACAATGTTAAAATTGGTGACGTTGCTGAACAGTCTCTCGTGAAAGTTGACTGCTTGCAAGCTTTAATTCAAAGCTATAATGCGTCGGGTTCTGGTAATTTTTTAGTTTCTCACAGTAAACTGTCAAATACTGCATTCAATGCGATGGTTAAAAATCTTAGATTTCATAATCTATTGGATGTTTCGCTTCAATCCTCATACCCTGTCAGTAAACTTACATTAATTATTTGCCATTCAAGAAATAGTTTTCTGTTTTTCTTTCTACAGGAATTCGCTAACCAAGTGTGGAGAATTTACCACGATGGGACTATTAGACTTAAGAAATGCGGCATCATGTGTATAGGTATAGCACAACATTCGATATCTATCCTAACTGAATTTCAAAGGGTCTGCTTTCCCAAGGCTATCAAAATGCAGTTCATTTTGGCATAATTACCAAATGTTTTAGGATTATAGTTTGGAAATGTCTCCTTTCGTAGAAAGACTGGAGAATTTCCTGAAGAATTGTTTTTGTTTTTCGCACAGATATCTGCAAAAGTAATAAGGAGCATGGTGCCAGTGTCATTGCGTGGCCACATCATGGAGGTGCCAACCAAAGGTGGAGACTTGTCAACCAGACTCAGTAACTGAAAGACAAGCGGCTTGTTTCGTCGTAAAATTAATGTATGCTTTTATAAAACAAAAATAGTGTCGTTAAAATGTACCGTTAATGTAGAATGTAACTTTCATTGTTTTTCAAAGATTTTAAAAACTCAGATAATAAAAAATATATTTGCATTTAGATGTCTGTCGAGTATACGCAAGTTTTTCCGTATATGCAAGTTTATTGGGCACATAATCTTTGCATAAAATCACTATATATCCATGTGAAGAGTACTACAGTATTTGAAATTACTAAATTTTGAAAATAAACAAAGTTCGACGTACCGTATCCTATTCTGGGGAAGAAGCTCATTAAACATGTACACTGTATCAGACTTGATAAAATCTGAGTTGCACTACAGTATACGTAAACATCTGATGTTTCGATTACAATCCTCTAGCCACTTTTACGAAGAAGTCTTCTTTTAAAAATAAATCTCTGTA
>JAQGAO010002403.1:0-19827 GCA_034697705.1 Ommatoiulus sabulosus | reverse complement strand
ACAGCTGATCCGTCATCTATGCCAATTTCTCGAAGATGCACATTTTGGAACCTCGTTAAGAAGAACTCACGATGCACGAATTTCTGATAGTACGAACTCATTTCCAGTCCCCGCCCGTCCTAGGGTGTGGACGAATGATGTTCATTTAATCGTTTAGGACGAATTCCGAATTCGTATTTTATGAATGTTCTGTTAAAACGAATTCCGAATATTGCGAGTTTTCTGTTAAAATAAATGGATTGTCGAGTTCCCGAGCATTCGCTCAATGTTTCGTTAAAACGAACTTTAGACAAGCAATGTTGTTGTCACATGTTTGTGAGATCTATTACTACATAATTAATGTCATATTTTTTAACAGTTTCGAAGAAAAGTCAAGTTTAATTTCAGCGGTTCAGCAGCATTTTAAATTATTGCCAGTTTATTTTTTTAAAAAAATTCGAAATTCGATATTTCGAAGATACACATTTTCGAACCTCATTAAGACGAACTCGTGTTTTACGAATTTCCGATAGTACAAACTCATACGTTAAATATCGTTTAAGACGAATTCCGAATTCGTATTGCGAACTTGCGGTTAAAACGAATGGATTTTCGAGTTCCTGAGTAGTGAGTATTTCTTATTGTTGAAGTCACGTTTTGTCTGACTTCTGATATAATACGAACTACGATGTAATACGATAATACGAACTCATTTCCAGTCCTCATCATTGTTTACGGACGGATGTTAATTTCTTCGTTTAAGACGAATTCCGAATAAGGATATAACGAATTGTTCGGATAAAACAAATTAATTCTCGACTTCTCGAGCATTCGCGCTACGTTACGTGAAAACGAACTTTTGGCATTATCGAAAAGGTATTTACGTTACAATGGGGAATTCCCCGGTAAAAGTCGCAACACCTTCCCATTCCTATACTGTACATACATGAAAATGTACGTGGGATAGGATTTCTTTCAAACTTCGATGAAACTGTAGTTCTTATCGTTGAAATTACGTTTCGTCCGACTTCATGTTCGAGTCAACATGTACATATACTGTACATGTAATGCAATACTTGTGATTGGTTGCATGGTCCAGTGGAAAAGGCGTGGCTTCTAGACTGGGAAAAAAAGGCAGCCTCATTTCTGAAATCTTTAATCCCACATTTATGTTTTCGTCTCTTCTTTTTCCTTTTCTGCAATGATGTTTACGTAAATTACACACGTGATATTGTATAGTCCATTTGTGAAAACGCCCCACATTTCTTTCTTATCGCATGATGTTTGGTTAAGCAAAGTAAACACAGTATGGTGAAATGGGCCCCACATTTGTTCTTTTCTTATGTTTGCCTAAACAAAACTAAACCTCCAATTTTTTTTTATTTGGATATACAGAAGCACGTATACACAGTATAGCAAGTGATGAGAAATGTAAAAATGTGTTCCAAATATTTCTCATGAAAACAGATTTTGGAAGCACGTACTGTAATACTATTTCGGCTTTCGAAAACACGTGGACTTGTTAGTGCTGTTTCGTGCCATATGGAATTTCTGAAACCGAAGAAATGGTGCTCACATTATTAAGCTACGTCTACACTGCAGGAAACAGTAACTTTCTGTTTCTGTTGTCTGTTCGACTCTGTTCCTTCGAAGTTCCTTTTTGTTTATGGCAACGCAATCCAAAGTTCCTTCATGTGTCCTGTTTACATAAAAAAGACGTATACAAATCGAAGGAAGTTTAGCAACGTGAGTGAACATTTGTTTCCTGGAATATTGCTCGTTTAAGTGTCTAGAAACGAGCAACCTGGAATACGATGTTCCTATAAGTTGCTTTTTCGGTAGAGACAATGTTCCGATAAGTGGGGACAGAAGTTCCTTTCTGGAAATCTCCTAAAATAAGTTGTTTCGGTGTAGATACAATGTCCCGGAAGTGGGATCACAAACAAATTTAGCAAATTGTTCCTAAAACAAGTCGCTTCGGTATGGACAGAGTGTTCCAGGAAGTGGGAACAGAAGCAACTTTAGTAAAAACGTTCGTAAAATAAGTTGCTTCGGTGTAGATACAATGTTCCAGGAAGTGGGAATAGAAGCAACTTTGGTAAAATGTTCCTAAAATAAGTTGCTTCGGTGTAGATACAATGTTCAAGGAAGTGGGAACAGAAGCAACTTTAGTAAAATGTTCCTAAAATATATGTTAATTTGCTTCGGCGTGGACAGAATGTTTCAGGAAGGGGGTACTAAAGCAACTTTAGTTTAGAAGTGCTTTTTTAAGTGCTGTACTTCTCAAAATCAATTTTATTTCAATAAATTTCTAAAGCTCTCTAGGGCACACCTTCTAAACACCTATTGTAAATTTTCATCTAAAGCCCTGCTTAGATGTGTCCTAATAATTGAATAACATGACAGTACAGCATCATAAAATGCCTAAAAATAAATGAGGAATTGCTCGAAATAAATATGCTACATCAGCGAATGTTTTTTTGCGGAAATACAAGCAAAACCATTTGTCAACAACAGTCAGTCTCGTTAGTGGATTTTATGACATAAATGGCACCTGCGCCTTTAACACCTTGACACGGAGGCCTAGTTCCTAGTTGGTCTGGGGTGAAACCCAGGCCCCTGGAAAACGCCAATATGGATTTATTGTGTTTTTCAGACACGCTACAGTTTCATTGACCAATAAAAATTTACGACTGTTTTCTTTAGTATCTAAAAAGCCCCGCCATATTAGTCGTTTATTAGCCAACTTGCATTGGCCACAAATTTCGGGATATTGCAGAAGCTCGGGTGTTGGCATGCAACAAGTTGTTCCAAGGCCGGATGAGGCCGATTCGTTAGACCCTCGGTCGAACCTCGTTAAGACGAATCACGATGGACGTCATTTGTTTTTTGGTTGAAGCATTAGTTCGTATTATTATAATTCAAAAGTCATACCCTGCGTGTATGAACAGGAAAGTTCTGCGACTTTTATCGGAGAATTCCCCGTTAAAACTGTTCTTTTTGCTCATATTGTCTAAAGTTTGTTTTTATCGAAACGTTGAGCGATTGCTCGGGAACTCGAAAATAGATTCGTTTTAGCCCAAAATTCGTAATATCCGAGTTCCGAATTCGTATTTGACGAAGATAATAATATTATTTATATGTACTCTATATAGGACGTAGGGGATTGTAATTGAGTTCGGAATTCGTACTATCAGAAATTCCTTTAAAGCGAATTCCTCATAATGACCCTCGTAGCAAAACGACCAAAAATGACGTTAGTTATAAACATTATAAAAACGTCACAATGACCAAAATCTAACCAATTTGACGTCAAATTTTCCTTATAAAATGTAATTTCTTACTTATAAAATGACGTCATGTTTTACTTATAAAATGTCGCCATTTTTTCGGGGGTAATTAACGTCATTTTTGGAAACTGACCAAACAATTGTTATAATGACGTCCTTTTTGGTCAGTGTACTGCGTGGAGAGGTTCTAATGTACTTTGTACACTTGTTTACATTTATCGATATTTTATTTTAAAAAATTAATTTGTTGATGTTATCACATTTTTTGTTTATTATTACTCATCAATCTTGGCATTTTGAAGAATACTGGTCATTTTGAGTTCTTTCACGCCGGGGAACGTATCGTTTTTTCGTTTTTCGTTGCGCGAATATTGGGGAAATCGGAAATTCCTTCGTTTTAAACCGAAAATTCGTAATATCTGGATTCGGATTTCGTCTTAAACGGAACAAATAACATTATTCGTCCCATACCCTATAGGACGGGGAATTTGAATTTTGAAAGATTGTTTTACTCTTTTGGTCCTGTACAAACTTCAGAGTATAGAAATGTTGCAACAGTTTATTTTCCGGAATATTAGGCTCTACAAGCAGACTCTGGTTCTCTCTAAAAATAAATTCGTGTGGGCGACCTGTTTATATTCACATTTTCTCATGATTTCATTTTTTTTTTTCATACTTGGTCATTATCTATATTTAAACATGACATCATTAATTTATCGAAAACAAGCAGCTAGAGGCCTGTTTCAGGAGAAGGCTTAAAAAGTACGAAGTCCTGGATGTGTCTACATCGAGTAGGTGATGCAAGTCTAAGAAAGCAGAATCTAAAAAAGCTAAGTCCACACTGGTGGACACATAGAGGATCTTTTTGTTGCTAATTGTTTCCAATTGTTTCGTGAAACATACAGTAGTTACGTAAACATACTGGAACATTGTCCACGCCGAAGCAACTTATTTTGGAAACATTTTTTACAATAGTGGTCTCTGTCCCCATTTCCTGGAACATTCTGTCCACACCGAAGCAACTTTTTTTAAGAAATTTTTACTAAAGTTGCCTCTGTTCCCACTTCATGGAACATTCTGTCCACTCCGAAGCAACTTATTTTAGAAACATTTTTTACAAAAGTTGCCACTGTTCCCACTTCCTGGAACATTCTGTCCACACCGAAGAGACTTATTTTAGAAATATTTTTTTTTTACAAAAGTTGTCGCTGTCCTCACTTCCTGGAACATTCTGTCCACACCAACTCATTTTAGGAAAAATTTTACTAAATTTACCTGTTTACCCTTCTTGGAGCATTCTGTCCACACCGAAAAAGCAACTTTAATAGGAACAGCGAGCTCCTGTTTGCTCGTTTCTAAACAGAATAAACGAGCAACTAAGTGGATAGGCAACCAGATGTCCACGCTGAATCAGCAACACTCCAGGAAACAAATGTTTACTCGTGTTGTTAAACTTCGTTCGTTGTTTGCCGCTTTTCATGGAAACAGGAAATTTAGGGAAATTTTTGTTTCTGTTGCCATACAAAACAAGGAACTTTTATCAACATTCAGGGACATGAACAAGCAACAGAAACAAAAAGTTCCTCAATGTTTCCTCAAGTATGGCCGTAGCTTTTAACGAACAATAATTTGGATTGCATAGTTGTTGATGAAATCTGCTAAAGTGCTAAATTACGATAAACGGTAAGGGTAACCTTATTTTCACAAGTATTGGAAAGTATATATGACCTATTTTACAGAAATTTCAGGAATGTTATTTTTGAGAATCGGCACGTTTTCATTTGACGATTGAATTTAAAATGTATTTGGCATTCCAGGACTGTTTAACATAATATACCTGCTTAAACAACGGAACCTCATGTTTTGTTTCAATTTATTTATGGTGAAAAAATTGCATAATTATGGCGATGTTGCGTTAATTGCAGTTTTTTTATCGCAATAAATAAAAATGCAAAAAATTGCACTTTTTAATATTTTATGGTAGAAATTTCTCCCAGGGTAGATGAACTGACATGTAATTTCGCGCTATGTTAAGTTCAAACGTACTTCAAACAATATGAAATATACATGTAGTTACATTATAACGGAAAATTCCCCGATGAAAGTTGCAGCACCTTCATCAAATTCATATACGCAGGGTATAGATTTCATAATAACTTCGAGGAACTTTAGTTCCTATTGTTTGAAGTCGTGTTTTGTCCGACATCTGATACATGTAATGAGAACAACGGTTTAAACCATAAAAATGTTAATGTCCCTTGAGATTCGTCTTAACGAGCTTTGAGCTGTTAGGTTGTAAACGAGCCAACCATGATCGATACAATTTTTTTAAAACTTTTTTTCTCGACAAGGGTTGAATTTACTCATAAAACCTGACTTTATAAATGTCTGAATATACAAAAAGAAATGCGGAAGTTTTTTTAGTTTTACGTTTTGTAAAGATAACCTGTTATGGAAAGAGTTTTGAGTACTTTCCCTTTGTGTTTTGGAAGGAGTTTCATTATGTAAAAAGGAGTTTTCCTCGACAACAGTATTATTTGAAGAAACTTTATTATGGAAAAAAAGTTCGTTTATGTTTATATATTTACCGTTGAAAATTGATTTATTCATTATTATTATGAAATGTTTATTTCTCTGTGTATAAACACGACTATATAACGTACATGTAGGTTGAAAATGGGTATAAGGTCATACATCTCTATGAATGTAAAAGGAGATGTTTACTATTAACATGTTAATATTTTATAGAAATAAATTCTGGAACAGAACAAGTTTCTAAATGAGACTTTTTAAGTGGCATCTTCAGCTGAATATTGATAACAGACGAGACAGTATAATTTAATACTTCGTATATACAATGTAATAGCATGTTTATAATTACCAGAATTACGTGCTAGTAAAACGTTTAAGATAGTAAACATAGAAATGCAACTATAGAAATAATTAGAAATAAGGAATTTCACTGACCTTCGTTTGAAATCAAAATCGTAATTTCGTCCTGTGTCAGAAATTAAAATAAACTTTTGAATTAATTTTTTAAAGTAACGCTTGAAAACTTAATATCATAGTAACACTATTCAAATTTCCCATCATTTAAAAATTTTAATTTATGCTAAAATTTAGTTCCCTTGTTTTAAGCATAAATTGAATATTTCGAAAAATTTGTATACTTTTTCCAAAATTTCTGATTTAGGTCTAAAATTAGGTGCATCTTCGAAAACAAATCCCATATAAATATTAAGGGTACTCAGACTAAAGCTTCACGAATCACACTTTTGGCATTCGTTAGTCACGTATGCTAATGCAATTCATCTAATGGTTTAAAAACGGCAATAACTTTAAAGGAATTTTTTAAACCAATGAGCGTGTTGATTTTTCAAACGTGACTTCGTACATTCGCTATATGTACTGTATATGGGTAAGGGTATATGGTGTAAGGGGTACTTTCACGAATGCGATTTTCTTCAGTATTTTATAATACGATCGTATATTTAGGGACATTATCTCGTAGAATAAGTAAAAATAACTGAATTTTTATTTAGCTTGAACGACGGGCACACCTCGTAAAATCAGAAAATGATTTCTTCTAAACTTTAGCGGCCGCCATGGCCTCCGCAGGTTTTCAGAAACGGGCTTTGAATTCGTATATTACAATGTTCCCGTATATTCAGGAAAATTATTTCGTAGAAGAAAGTAAAAAACCAGATTTATTATTTAGCTCGAACGTGCCCATCTCGTAAAAGTCAGAATCTAGGACAAAATGCAACAACTCTCTTATTTTAGGCACTCGCTTTTCAGCTCCTGCAGTTTATAATTTTTCATATATGCACGGAAATTATTTCGCAATTTCGCAGAATAAAGTTAAAAAACTAAATTTTTGTTTGGCTCGAACGTGTCCACATCGTAAAGCCAGAATTCAGGACAAAATGCAACAACTGTCTTGAGATTTCTTCTAGCCGCAGCGGCCCCACACGGCCTCCGTACCTTTTTCGGCACGCGCTTTTCTCCCGCATATATTCATTAAAATTATTTCGTAGCACAAAGTGATAAACATTACATTTTTATTTGGATAGAACGTGCCCACATCGTAAAGTCAGATTTTAGAACAAAATGCGACCACTGGTGCAAACTTTCTTCCAGTCGCAGCAGCCCACCACGGCCTCCGTACCTTTTTAGGTACGGAGGTACGTTGTTTTATGATTTTCTCGTATGTTCATGGAAATTATTTCGTAGAATAAGGTAAAAAAACACGGCGTTTTTATTTGGCTCGAACGTACCCATATCGTAAAGTTTGAATTTAGAACAAAATCCAACAACTGTCATGAGCTTCCAGCCGCAGAAGCCCGCCACGGCCTCCGTAAGTTTTCAATCTAATTCTAAATTTTATGGACTTCCCCTGTAACCCATATACCTCGCTCCCCCTGGCCGCTTTAGTTAACATGGACTCGCCCTCTGGCAACTGGTTTTAATTTCTTCCCATTGCGGACCGCGCCAGACTCGTGTTTTTTTGCCGTTTGTGGAGTGCGATTTTTAATGCCCGACGTTTCTCCGTCTTTTTAGGAGTGGCCTTCAGCCGAAGAAAAGTGAAATTGATCCCGAGGCGAAGCGGTGAGTACGATTTTCGCAGCATTCTTATTTGCTACGTTAAGGGCGCCATGCGTTGCTATAGCCTGTCGGAATCCTGACCTGGGGTGGGGCCTCGGCACCAGAATCTAGGCCAACGTAATGGCCACTGATTAAGAAACATCCCTGCTTTCTGAACCCCGGAATTCGTCGAAAATCGTCGCCTTTTGCGCCCTATTTCTTCTCTTTTTCCGACGCCCATGAAGGCGGCGAATGAAGCGCTGCAAAATGAAGCCGAAGTACGTCGCGCTCCGCCATCTTGGAACGCTGGCGCGTCGCTGCCGTCTAGTAAATCGATGCATTATTTACAACTTTAATGAGCGTGTTTTGGCGGCGCTGGCTCGATGAATCAACAAGTTAACCCGTACAATGTCGATGAATGGTCTTTTGTTGGTCTGCTATTGCGTCCGTGATGACTGTAGTTACGTTTGTTTTGATCTAACGACATTTCTTTGAAATTGAGTGCCCACAGCACGGCGATGCTAAATATGGCGGATGAAAGTAGGGAAACACATTTTTTCTAGGTCAGGCGAATTTTTGGTGACAAGTTTGGGAAATTGGGACGCGAGGATGGGAAAGTTATAGTTGCAGTAATACGGTCATGTTTCCAAGTCATCTTGAAGCTTACTCCGATTACTTGTACCTGAAAAGCCTGCGAAAAGTCTCACTGTCCCATTTTTGTATTAAAGCTGCATATATCCGCTGTAAAAGTGAAATTTTTATGCCATTTATTCGCAATAATAAAGTAATTTTTAAGTAAAAACTGCACCATTCGATGCATTTTTCCTTCCAAGTTTTAAACAGTTTGCGTCATGTTTTGTTTCAGTTTATTTATGGTGAAAAAATTGCATAATTATGGCGATGTTGCGTTAATTGCAGTTTTTTTTTATCGCAATAAATAAAAATGCAAAAAAGTTGCACTTTTTAATATTTTATGGTAGAACTTTCTCCCAGGGTAGAAGAACTGAAATGTAATTTCTGTGGCTTGTTCCTTTATGTTGCTGAAAGTTATATGTTGTTTATGGAAATAAAAACAAAGTTCCCCCAAGTTCCCTGTTCCATGCAAAGCGGTAAAGTTCAAGGAAAGTTTAGCAACCATCCCTGGAATGTTGCCGATTCTGCGTGGACAGCTCGTTGCTCGTTCCACTCAGTTGCTCGTTTACTGTCTAGAAACGAGCCAACTGGTGTAGGCCCTACGTTGTTCATATAAGTGGCTTTTTTCGGTGCGGACAGGAAGTGGGAACAGAGGCAACTGAAGTAAAATGGTCATAGAATAAATTGATTCGGTGTGGATAAAATTTTCCAGCATGTTTACGTTAGTTTGTTTCCAGAAAGGACTGGCAAAAAAAAAGTTCCTAAATGTTGCCTCCAGTGTGGACGTAGCTTACATGTAGGCTACAGGTCCTAGGTTTTCTGGCGCATTGTGGTAAATTCGCATCTGTTGCATTCGATCTCGAGCTCTTGAGCCAGACCGTGAGAAGCAAATACACAAACATGCTGGGTTTGTATTATAACTGCGCAATGCACTCATTGCAAGGTCACTTAGGGACGTGCTTAGAATTTCATTAATAAGATTCGGATGATGCCAGCAACTCATTTCTCATACGTCTCATGTCTGAATTTCTCTAATGAATATTTTTTGCACGAGTCCTTTTATTCACAACAACTCCGCAGTTTGTGGTGTTGTTTGTGAGTTTTCTGTTTGTGAACCCGTGTTGCATCTCAATGCTCTTATCAGAGGCTTTCACACATGTAAATATAAAGTGCTGCAATCGGCACTCTAAACAAATCGTGTGCTTATCCGAAATAATGTGTACGGCACTAAAATGAGTGATGTACTACACTTAACACTACTATTCTGAATTGCAATCCTTATCGTGTAGGTAGGCACTTAATTTCAAACAACAGCCATAAAAAGGTCTTCTATGTTCCCTTCATTGTGGACGTACAAGTAGCTTAATTAGAAAGTAATGAAATCATGTAATAATGTAAAAAAGCTACGTCCACACTGGAGGAAACACGGAGGAACTTATTGTTGTCAGTTGTTTCTGAGCTTTCTGGAAACATGATTATGTAAATATACTGGAACATTTAGTATTGAAGTACGATTTTTTGGATGCTGATCAATACGCGAGTATCTTTGGAAAATGTTGACATGTTTCGGAATCATGCATCGTGTATCATTCGCGTCATGCATCATGTTAGCAACGTCCACTATAGTCTGGAAGAAACGTACGGGTACTTTTGTTGCTAATTGTCGCCAGTTGTTTCTGGAAACAAACCTATACATGTATGTGAACCTACTGGAATAATTCTTTCAACGCCTATGCAACTTATTTTAGGAACATTTATTTAAAGTTACTTCTGTTCCCACTTCCTGGAACATTCTGTCCACACCGAAAAAGCAACTTACAGGACCAACCTACTCCAGTTTGCTCGTTTCTAGACAGTAAATTTAATGAGCAAGTGCCACAGTATGAAACGAGAGCAACAAGCTGTCCACGCTGAATCAGCAGGAAACAGGAATGTTTCCCAGAATTGCTGAACTTCCTTAGATCTTTACTGTTTTTTTTTGGAAACAGGAAACTTTGGAAAACTTTTGTTTCTTTCGCCATTATCAATAAGAAACTTTCAGGAACATATAAAACATTAAGAAACTTTTAGCAACATCCAGGAACAAGGTGAAGGAATGAGCAGCAGGAACAAAAAGTTCCTGTTTCCTCCAGTATGGACGTACATGTAGCTTAATATGAAATACATCTGCAAAAAACGTCGATCGACCATTGCGCATAAGAGATGGCGCTGGCAGAATGTCAGGGTCCCAATTTGTGGCGTCCATGGAAGTAGGAACCTTTAATGGCCTACTGACTCGGGTGCGACAGTTGAATTTTTCTAGTTCTAGACACCGGTTGCTCCGCATTTTTGGTTCGGAGCGATACGGTCTGACCCATTCGATGTTTTTAGCACCCCCCAAGGTCGCCTGAAGGTCAAACAACAGCGAACCGTGCCAACAGCGCTGCCGCACGTGGGCGGTCGTGTTCTGAGTCACTCATCGTTACCCATTTGGACGAGTGGGTGGCCGAAAGGCAGGTTGTTGCCAAAATTGCTCATTTTTCACCCTTTTGCTTTTATGTGTGTGTATCGTAGCACATGGTATGCCCTCATCCGGGCCTTCCGCGAGGCCGGATGGATGCGGAAGTGCCGCCGCCACGTGGGATGGTCTGACTCCGCGTTATTTTTTGGGGGTGGATTTTTTTGGGAACTACGTGCTACGCGATTGTTTTCGCCCCCCACGGCGGTGGCGGGACCAACCTTCGGTGGCCTTGAAATTGAGAAAGGCAATAAATGCCGCTCGACTTTTAAGTGACTTGAGGAGCTCATTAGGCAATTGGCGGCGCAAGAGTTGGTGTTTTATGATTGACCACTGTTGCTCTTGGATCAGATCCTCGATCAGATCGCATGGCTTTTGATAAATACAGTCGAACCTTGTTAAATACTCACAATGTTCGTATTATCGGAAGTCGATCGAAACGTGATTTTAAGGACAAGAACTAAAGTTCCTCGAAGTTTGGAGGATAACCTATAGCCCACGTGCAGTTCATTAATGTGGAGGTGCCGCAACTTTTAACGGAGAATTCCCCGTTATAACGTCCGAAGTTCGTCTTACGTAGCGCGAATGCTCGGGAACTCAAAAATTCATTAGTTTCAGCCGAAAATTCGTGATTATCCGAATTGGGTATTTGTCTAAAACGAAGAAATGTCCAATATTCGTCCGTGCCGTACGTAGGACGGGCACTGAAAATGAGATCTTAGTATCAGAAATTCGTGTAAAGCGAGTTCTTCTTAATGAGGTTCCAATGTATTCGCGGGTCTGGTTCACTATGATAACCTCGTATTGATCCATTTTCCAAAAAAAAGTTGTGATGATAATTGAAATTTGAAAAGAAGTTCAAAAGTTGACATAAACTTATTTTTAGTCTTTGGGATTTCTTGGTTGTTCGTTCGAGACTGCATGATAAGCCGGAAAGTAGCGTTTGTTCCCGTTTATTCACCTTTGCTAAAGTTGAACAATATCCAACAAAAGTAGTTCGTGATGCAACTAAGATTATCATTCGGTTGGTTCAGAATATGTGTAAATAACAAATGGCCTCGTTTGTTAAATGAATGATTTATCACGTCGCTTGGACGGGTGCATAATTTCGACAAATATTATGAGGCTTTCTTGTGACCATAAAACTGTTGAGTAATTTTTTTATTGTTGCATGTTCAATTAAGGACATTTCAGTTCTTTTTTTTTATCTTGCTTGCTTTTAATATTACGGGATTATTCACCGTTGTTTGTCATGCAGCTTAATTGTTTTATTGGTCCCAATGGACAACCTCGTGTTGTAAACTGCTCTGAAGCTACATGTATACTGAATGTCCACGCTGTATAGGAGCCATAGAGTAACTTCTGTTTTTGTTGCTCGTTCGTTCAACTGATTCCTATATGTTCCTGAATGTTGCTGAAAGTTCATTATTGTTTATGGCAGCAGAAACAAAGGTTCTCCTAATTTTACTGTTTCAATTAAAAGCGGTAAAGATCGAAGAAAGTTGAGCAGAACGAGTAAACATGTTTCCTGGAGTGTTACTGATGCAGCGTGGACAGCTCGTTGCTCGGTCTACTCAGTTGTTCGTTTACTGTCTAGAAGCGAGCAAACTGGAGTACACTGTCCCAGACGTTTAATAAGTTACACTTTTGGTGCACACAATGTTTAAGGAGGTAGGAACACAGGCAACTTTAGTAGAATGTTCCTAAAATAAGTTACTTCGGCGTTGACAGAATGTTCCAAGAAATGGGAACAGAGGCTACTTTAGTAAAATGTATCTGAAATAAGTTGCTTCGGTGTGTACAGAATGTTCCAGGAAGTGGGAACAGAGGCAACTTCAGTATGATGATGATCCTACAAATAATTCGCTTCGTCGTGGAATAATGTTCCTGTTGGTTTACTCGTAGGCTACATAAGTTTGTTTTCATATGCTAGTGGCAACAATTGGAAACAAAATGGTCCTCTGTGTTTACACTTTACTTTATGCAGTACATGTACAGTGTATGTATTTTCAACTGAACGAGGTGTAGCAGCCTTGTGTGGCAGTGCTGTCCCACAGTTAATAAGATTACATTACTCTCGAAGTCCGAAAATGTTCTGTATCACGTGATAATGTACTAGAAGGGTTATTTTGCTTTATCTGATATTTATATGCGAGCACACGTACCTTTGAATTGCCACCAATATTTATTTTCCACACGAATATGGAGACCGGTTTTTAATTACAACTTGGAAATAAAGTGATAAGTTAATAACAATTTGAGAAATATTTGATTAAAGACATGCATAAATTTTCTAATAATAAGCTATAAGGCCTTCTAACCGAGGATAATTTTCAAATGATATTTCGCTAGTTTTTCCATGTCTGATGCAAGTGCCAAATGTTTCACTCTTTAACTGGTACGTCCCACATAGAAAAAAAGCTTTGGAGATATATTTTCGGAAATGCATTTCCCGTACTAAAAAGGTTTCTGAAAATGCATTTCGGAGAAATGCCTTTTTTAGAAATTACTTTTTTAGTCAAGATATTGCTCATGTAGATGACATTGCACTGCTCCGCTAGGAAAAATGTGGCGTCATAGACTGGGGACAATAGACACTGCCTTATAGAGCGTGTCAGTTATTTAAGAACATGACAATTCGTAAAAAAGAGCTTTTTTATATATCAGCCGCACTTAAGTGTTAATAATTAGCGAGCCAGTCATAATTGAATTCACATCACATTGATCTACCACAGACTTCCATTGTGTTTAGACAGGTGACATCATGAACATAGTTGAGGTGGTAAGAAGGTCACCCTATTGTTTCATAATTTGTAAATGCAAATTTATTTAATCATTCATTTGCTGCGCCGCAGCAAATAAACTAGAAATTTAACATACCCTAGTCTAACATCTAACATCTCAATTAAGGGACGTCAACATTTTTTTCGTTTAAACCGAAGTTTATTTTAGTCTTTTTGTAGGCTGGGATCAGTATGTTCACTCGCCGCTTTTTAAAGTGGCTTTGCGTTCGCAGCGCCACCTGAATAATCAGAATTACATCTATTAGAACTAAAATGAATTCACGCCCATATAAAATAGATACGTTTAACAGTATTTTATGAACACTAGTGTGCTGTCCTGTGGTTATCTTTACCCAATAAATCAGGCGTATGACACGTTGACTATGATTGGTTTGCAAGCTAAGGGCGAGTTTCTGTATCATAAACAGCAGGGCCGCGCTGTAATGTTTTGGCCACCAATACATCAAACAGGGTACCCCAGACCAGGAAAAGTCAGGGAAGAATGATTTATTTTTAAAAAGTCAGGGATATTCAACGTATTAATGTTGTCACAATCCAAAATTAATGTTTCTATGTTATTGCCTCCCTGAGTAGTCGATTTGCAAAATATTTAACAGTTTTCGAACTTGAAAAATTTGATCGTTCTACGAGTACAAATTTTTACAATTTTCCACGTTTTACGAGTAAAAATTCGAAAAATTTCGACGTTTTCCGAGTACACATTTTCAAAATTTTCCACGTTTCCGGAGTCCAAATTTGCAAAATTATCGACTTTTGCAGAGTAGCCTACAAATTGTCAAAATTTACCACGTTTTTCGAGTACAGATTTGCAAGATTTTCCCCGTTTTCCGAGTACAAATTTGCAAAATTGTCCAAGTTTTCCAAGGACAAATGTCAACATTTTAAATTCTTCGAGGATAGATTTGTATAACTTCCATGCAATCTTTTCCGAGGACAAAATTTTCAACCTTTTGGAGTGCAAATTAGAAAAACTTTTCACAATTTCATGCTAATTTTGTAAAATTTTCACAATTTTCCTATATGTTATGACATTATCTTGGTCAGGGAAATTTGATTCAAAACCTGAAAAGTTAGGGAAGTTGAATGGGAAATTTCTGGGGAACCTATAGCTGTCAAAGATGCCGACACGGAGTGAGCATACTGATTTTACTTGTATACTGTGTTGAAAAACAGAAAAATATGCCGTGAACGATAGTCAGGAGCAGAAGATGTTTCTCAAATTTATCTGAGCAATTCAATTATCTGTTGTTCTTCTAAAAATCCTGGTGCAGTTACTGTAGCCACATAACAAAAGGATCCATAGATGTGACCCTCACTCGCACTGCCAAGAGCCAGAACCGCGTGTTATTTGATTGATTAAACCCCCTTTGCGCTGTTTTGGCAATATGCAGATGGGGTCAAAAGACCCCTTGAAGGATAATAAAAAGGCTTCGTTCGTGCATGCCATGGGAAAGGCAACGACTCTCTGATGGGGTTCCTCCCTAATCTCTGGAATGGTGGAACACGGCCGAGTGTGTCACCTATTGATTAGGCGGCGGCGCTGGGATGCAAGAGGGGACCTGGAGCTAGGGAACCAATGCCGAATTTCCCCTCGTCCTGTTCCCCTGTCGCAAGCAGAAAAATTGGGGCTCATAATTGCCCCCTTTATACAAATTGTGCGGGACAAGGGCCTGGAATCCAGGATTGTGGGGACAGCCGGGAGAGCGAGAGGACCGCTTCATTAATAATGAGAATCCTGACGAAGGGTCGAAGATAGGACAAAAGGAAGGGATCACAAAATTCGAAAGTGACTAAACAGGATAGGCTTGATCCCCCAAAAAACTGGTGAGACTTCCCATAGTATCCTGCCGTCATGTTAGCGGTGATTCCCCTTTTTGTTTGGCATTTTCATTAAAATGACAAGATTGAAACCTGTATTTTACAAGTAATTTATCAAGGACTTGATCAGATACTTTTTTTTTCATATTGTCTAAAGTTCGTTTTAACAAAACGTAGCACGACGATTGCTGGGACAAGAGTACCGCAGTCACAGGCAGGAAAATTCAACGTATTCACGTTGTCACAGCATATTGGGAGTAAATTGGTGTATAAAATGTGAAAACATGGTAAAGGGGTAATGTTTTTGGGCTCGCTAACCCCCCTATGTTTCTCCTTGGTTGTTCAAAAGTATTCGTGGAAAACTTGGGAGCAATCAGGCGAGTGGATGAAAAGTTTTTGCGGAACCCACCCAGCCACATACTTTTCTTCTTTATATATATTGATTGTCCTGTGTCGATTTTGAAAAATTGTGGATAACATTGACATAAGTCAATTTGGACATTGTCATTGGTGTGGGAAATTTGCTTAAAAACCTGGAAAAGTCAGGGAAGTTGAATATAAAATTTCTTGGGGAACTCTAAAATTCGTAATATCCGAATTCGAAAATTCGTATAAAGGAAGTTCTTCCTAATTAGGTTCCATTGTAACAAAGTTATTACAGAGATTGGATTTGGTAATTGTAGTTTTTCGTAGTTGCCAGTTTGAGTTGCATATACCCGGCCCATTGTTGGGGTAACGGGTGCTAATTTCGTGGCACGCCTGGATCTGGAATGTGGGAAGATCGTTTTTCTCATTTCTATTTTTTGCCCAGCTCGTTAAATATCGCCTCGTGAACTTCCATCTGCGAGATTCCGCATTTTTTGAGAAATGAAACCATGGGGAGCTCCTTCCTGTCACTGCATCATTTGCTGAAGCCCGGAAGTGCACCGCACATTACGTTTTCTCGGTGTTACGTGGTTCATTGAATAACTTTGAAAAGTTCGTCAATTGGTCAAACCCGACCGGTTCCTTTCCCACAAATGGTGCTTAATTCATCAGATGCAGTGTCATTCGCCCAACTAATCAGCCTTGGCGGAAAAAAAAAATGTACCTAACCATCTTCAGATTATTGGATGTTCAGCTACATGTAGGTTCCATGTAGCTTCAATCAGCAATAAGCTTTTCTGATTATTGGTGACTGCTGCTCAGATGATATTCATGAGCCATCTACAGTACATTGTAAGTAGTCATACATCAGCTGATCAACCATAAGCCTTCCCGGTTATTGCTGACGGCTGAACTTCATAAACCACGTAAGAGGTTCATTAGCTAGAATTTTATGAGCCACATTAAGTGGTCATACATCAGCTGATCAACCCTGTTTGGTGACAGCTGATCAGCTAGGATTTCTTGAGCCAGTAAGTGGTCATTCATCGGCTGTTTAGCCCTCAGCCTTCCTGTTATTGCAGGTGATGGCTGATCAGCTAAGTTTTCATTAACCACAGAAGTGGTCTTACATAAGCTGATCAACCCTGAGTCCTCCTGGTTGTTGGTGACGGCTGAACAGCTAGGTTTTGGTGAGCTCATAAGTGGTCATCCATCGTCTGATTAGCCCTAAGCCTTCTTGGTTATTGGTTTTGACTGATCAGCAATTGGTAGTGAATGGCTACTACTTTTCGTTACATGCACGTTACAGCTCTTAGATGGCCACCACAAACCGTTTTGCCACGTGCGCTGAACTGTTTTAGTCTAAATGGCTTCAAAAAACAAGAAAGGATTTGAGAATTAGTTCCTCGGTGAAGTTTGAGGTTAATCACAACAAAAATTTCTTGATTGGATCACGTATCGATCCTCGAGCAAAATGAATCAATTTCGATCATCATTTTTTTCCATAACACAGGCCATGGTGATTGATTTACCCCAAATATGATGCCGGAATGAAACCAATTTTTGCCGCTGATGTCATCCGATTTTATGACGCTGCGGCTGAAAATGTGAGGTAATTTAAAACTGTGTCAAAGCCTTCCATCTCCATGCAGATACTGATGCAAGTATTGATCATGATAAAACATGTAGGCTTTTGAACCAAATAAAAAGATGTCGTTATTTCCGCAGTTAATCAATGAAAAATTATGTTTTTCATTGTTTAAAAATCACATTTTTCATCTTGAAAAATCCGTCGTTACGTCGATCACGCTGGAAAAGTGACACCAAACGTTTGTCAGCCATGTTGCTGCTCTGATAAGTTACGGAACTGCTCCAATAACCAACTGTTTCACCGCGTGTTTTGGCACGGTATTGTAAATACAATCGGACCTCGATAAGACGAATCTTCACAGGCCAGGACGTCAGATTTTTTTCGTTTAAACCGTAGTTCGTAGTATCGGGAGTTAGACAAAACACGACTTTAACGATAAGAACTGAAGTTTCGACGAAATTTGGATTGAAGTCCTATACCAGGGTTCCCCCAGACCTGGAAAACCTGGAAAAGTCAGGAAACTTGAAAATGCCTGGAAAAGTCGGGGAAATTCAATGTAGTCAGGCCTGAGGGCCCATTTGGAAACATTTTTACATTTTCCCAGTACAAAATTCGCAAACAGTTTCTGAGGACAAATTTGCAAATTTCTCCACGTTTTCAGAGTACAAATTACACACTGTATCAAAATTTTCCACGTTTTCCGAGGACAAAATTGCAAAATTCTCCACGTTCTCAGAGTACAAAATTTCGAAATTCCCACAAAGTTTTCTGAGGACAAAACTTGCAAATCTCTCCACGTTTTCCAAGTACAAATTTGCAAAACTTTCTACATTTTCCGAATATAAAATTGTCAAATTTTCAAAATTTATTCATGCAAATTTGTTTTTTAATTCTTTTAAATTTTGAAAAATATTTTAATGTGTCGATTTTGGAAAATATTTCAATTTTTGACATTATCATTGGTCAAGGTAAATTTTTTTAAAACCTGGAAAATTCAGGGAAGTTGAAAATGAAATTTCTGGGGGAACCCTGTAGCCTATATACTCACGTATTCACATATTATAGTCTAAAATATTAACGAAACTTAACTCGAATTCGGAATTTAATTGTCTTAAACTAAAACATTTACAGTACAGCTGTATTCGTCCGTACCGTAGGACGGGGAGCGAAAACTTGTTCGTACTATTGTTCGTCTTAACGAGGTTCCACCGTGTTGGGAACTGCTTTTGGCAACGGTGCGCAGTGGGCGCATTTTTGCGACTCTTTCCGAAATGGGGTGCGAAGATGTCGCGGAGGAGGTAAGGCGTTACACCCCCATAGATCTCATTTTTTTTTTATTTCTGGGAGAGAGCGCGTGTCGACAAATCGCCTCCCTGAGTACCCTGACCCCCTCTACCCACCCCACACATTTGCTTTGCTCAGCTAAGTGCGTAGTTGGTGCGTCGTAAAACAGCTGACGTAGCGCCCCGAAGCGAGGCTAGTTCGCACTGAGGTTTCACGAACAGACGCAGGGAAATTTCGCTCAGTGGCACCAGTGGCGTGGACGTGAGTGGTACGTGCGGCTCCCCCAGAGGATCCCCCGTTCAATATCGCTGCTACATCGTATATCGATTTGGGATTTTTTGGATTAAAACTACGCCGTTGTTGCTGCCAGGAAAGTGCCGTCAGGGCGCCAAAATGGTCCTCCAGGAACGGATTGCCGGTGGCCAGTGAGTATTGCTTGACCTTCGAGAGGGACGTGGTACCCCAGGGTTACCCCCGTTGTTAGGTAACAGTGTCCTCTTCGTCGAACTTATCGATTGGTGGACAGTGGACCAAATTCGTCACTGTTTGATGAATGAATTGTAGTGGGTCAGTCCAAGGCTCCCCTAAAGGGAAACTGACAGGGCCCCGGGATGCTGGGGGAGGGGGGGGAATGTGTGGAGTCAGTTTGGTAAATTTAAAAATACACTGGCTTATTTTGTCCTAAATCTAGTAGAGCATCGCAACCTTAGCGGTAGGTACAATTGTAGCCCCCCCCCCCCTCCCTTTCCCTAAGATCCTGGCCTGGCCGGGGGACCGCTGCAGGATATGGGGCCCCTTGGGTCAGTCGCTGCCAACAGCTTGTTCCAGACTGATCAGTGTAATATCTAGTGAAAAGTATTTGGCCGGAATTGGCTGTCAATTTTGAATCATTGAATTGCCGGTCAGTTTTGTATCATTGAATTGTCAGTCATTTTTGAATCATTAATTTCTCAGCCAATTTTGCATTATTGACTTGCCAGT
>JAQGAO010002402.1:0-19827 GCA_034697705.1 Ommatoiulus sabulosus | reverse complement strand
AATATTAACTATTAAGTTGTAAATACCTGTAAAATAAACGTCATATATATCCTACGTAATTCTGCCTTCGTTCATTATCAAAATCTCCAAAGATATATTTAACTCTTTTCTCCTGAAATGTTTCTTCCATTTAATACAGGGTGGACCAGAAGTCAGTGACACTCTAATTTTTTTCTTATTAGTTAGTATTAAATGTGAAAATTCCGTTTGTGTCATTAGATAGGGTGTCATGAGTGCTCTATCCATTGATGGTTAACTTTTTACCTAAGTCCATTTTTTCAACGAAATTTGAAGTATAATTTTTAAATCGTAACACCTAAAACAAAATGTCAAATCAGGAAGACGAAGATAATAGCTTGCTTGTATGTATTTAACTGGTTTAGTTTTTTTGGCATTTATTTAAAGTTGTTACAATGTTTTGAAAATAGGGACAAACACACAATTGTTAGCTGCGCTGCAGCACACTGGTGCACTACACTGCAGTACACCATTGTGCTGCAGCGCAGCTAACAATTTGTTTTTTTGCCCCTATTTTGAAAACATTGTAACAACTTCAAATAATTGCCAATAAAAATGAAACCAGTTGAATACATACAAGCAAGCCATGCTCTTCGTTTTTCCTAATTTGACATTTTGTTTTAGGTGTTACTGTTCAAAAATTATACTTTCAATTTCGTTGAAAAAATTGTCTTACGTAAATGTTAATACCATCAATGGATAGAGCACCCATGACATCCTATCTAACGACACAAACAGAATTTTCACACCTCTTACTCTAACGGTTAAGAAAAAAATTGGGGTGTCAATGTCTTCTGGTCCACCCTGTATATTAAATCATAAAGAACAGGTTTCAACCGTTACCTTAAGTGAATAATGTAGTTTCAATTAAGATGATTTTTTTTTGGAAAATTATGTGGCAACTTTCAATTTAAACGAGTCGTTTTGGACATGTCAATTACATTAGCCCACGCTTATATCCTTAAAATCCCTATTAAGTTTCCATACAAGACCATAACCCCTCAAGGTGGGATTATCTTGTCCGTCCAAAAGAGGACACCTGTGACCTGAATAATCCTTTTGACATTCAGGTTTTGCACTGGAAATGGACAAGTTGTTTCAGGTGATCTAAAACAGAGTAGGCTACTTCCAGACATGAAAATCATAAAATGTCAATGAACATGAAAATGTCTGGAAAAGTCCGAGAAGAATAACCTATTTTCAAAAGTCAGGAAATTTTTACGTATTAAGGTTGTCACGATTTAAAATTAATGCTTCTATGCCTTTACGCGTGGTTAGCAGCGCAGGGACCGTTTGCCAACTTTTTAATTTTCCTAGTACCAATTTACAAAAAATGCATGCCTAGTCGATAACAAGGGCGATTTTTGGCCGGAAGCGCTGAAATTTAAACGTGCGCTTGCTCGCAATTTGCTAGCAAGTTAATCTACGGGAAAATGTTAATTTAATCCAAGAATCGTAAGGCCGAGGGAATAAGTCGCCGATTTAAGAGTAATTTTAATTTCTTTTTGCCGATGTTTTTTCTGTAAAACTGGACGTGTTTGAAATTTCACCATGGAGAGTAATATCTGAAATATCACAGTAATTAGTAGACATTTGGAACTACTCTCATTTACCTTAGGAGTTCTCCTTAATTCGGTCATCTCATCGCTTGTACATAACACAAACACGCTTGCACGGACACATTGCAGGACAACTGAGCATGCGTGCATCTATGAATCGGCGGCTGAACTCACACGGATTTTCTGCGGTTGCAGCAAACAGCCAACATCAAAAACTATAATTACAATTATTTTTTTCCTAAATATAACTTTAAACATATGTATGATTAAATAGAAGCACTTTAAAACATAGAGCAAATTATTTTGATAAGGGCAATCTTTAGCGAGCTGCAACCAACGTGATCGAATTAAACGGCTTTCACTGTATAGTATTTCTATGAGCAAAACTGATGAAAAAAAAAACGCAGTTTGACGCCGCGTCGATCAGTTAACTTACTAGCAAGTTGAAGAAAGGCGTCCGATAGCTGTTTGGTGAACAGTGTCTCTGGTATATGTCTCAACAAGAACATGATGATGTTAGGAGAGAGGTGGCACGAACCCTTCTGTAGCATTTCATCGATGGCGGTTTGGTGGCCGTAATAATCGGTTGCTATTAGCTTTTTTATTTCATTTACTTCCGTTGCCTTCGCCGTTACCATAAAAAGCCCGCGGCATTTGAGGCCAAAGCCACGTTGGTCTATTCTCGTAAAAAGCTGTTAAAACGTTAAATTCAGCGTCATCTATTACGTCAAATCGCGATATTTCGGCCAAGGTTTGAGCCGTTTTTCTAGAGAATTTTGCCGATTAGTTCGCCACACTGAATGGAGACGCGTTTTAAAGTGCAATTAAAATGTTGCGCTAATCGCGAAATGCATTTTAATCAAAGAATCCGAGGACCACTTCGAGTTCGGTGATCGAGTTAAGCTTAGAAATTTAATTATAGGGCTTGCTTAGCAATTACAAATCATGCAGAGAATTCGGAAAAATAACAACGACAAAAATACACGTACGATGGGTGTTTCTATAAATTTCCGCAATCATTTAAAAAGAAAGAAAAAAAGCGACTGATATGAATTTGAATGATTTGTGTTGGAAAAATTCTTTCATCACTTTTTAACATATTTTAACATAAAAAAATACGTTTAAAAAATCGCAGTTGCATAAAATTGGTGCGAAAATTGGAGTCCGAGGAGATAGTGGCTCAGCAGCGCTTTTGTAAACTTTTGAAGGCATTACAGCAACAGAAATGAGTGACGCGTTTAAGGTCCGAGTAATGTCCGAACGTTTGGTCTAGAAGTGGATTGGACAGTTGAGAAATGGACGTTGCAAGTGCGAAAGATGGTGAGAGAAGTGGACGTTGAGTGGCTCGAACGAATACTTGAGGCTTAAACATTTTTTGAGCGAGGCATACACTCGCTAACAAAAAATGCACTGAACAAAATGGATATTTTTTTCAATAATAGATGACGTTTACGCGCATTTCTTTTCCAAATTTCATTAAAATTCAAAAAGCCGTTTTTTTGTTGTTTTGTTTTAAATAATAACGAAAACGTGTATGGCGAAATCGTCTAATCCAAAAAATCTGCACAGGTGTAGGCTACAAGGTGAGGCATAAGTCTGTCAAATCGGCACTATTGCAAGCAGAAGGCACAACAAAACTTTACAGACTTATGACTCACCTTGTAGCCTACACCGGTGCAGATTTTTGGACTAGACGAATTCGCCAATAATGAACACTCCTTGTATGGTTCGTTTTCGCTTACCTGTTTAAGGATCACTGGAATACGTAGATCATCATCCTTAAAAGCTATTCGATCCTGCTTCAGCAATGCATTTAATCTAATTCCAAAAACAGATTTTTGTCCAAGATAAGCTGAAATTTGCAAACAATAAGTTGTGTAACGCACTACCAAATAAACGGTATCCGATTTGGATGCCGATATGTTTTGCATGACAAGCCCGTTTTCAACTGCCTAGTGACACCTGTTCTGGTTTTTAATTCTACCTAATGTACCATTACAGATATATAAATATATACATGTATATATGTTTTGCATACGTGATACACAAGCGTCGTTATTAAATAAAACTACAGACGCCACCTTCGGAAAGGAGTAATTAACTAATGTAAAGGAATTTAAAACCATGGAAATTTTTTTAAAAATCTTTCGATTGTTTCATTTTCAAAAGAACTTTGCATGTAGATCATGCATGATACTGAAATTTACCTTTTCACTATAGTGTCCGTCATCGAATAGGTAATTAACCATAACCGCTTATCGGAACAGATAAATTGAGGCCATTTTACATAAGGTGCGTAAGTAAAATTAAAATCTAATTGACGATACTGTAACTCACTTAATCATTTTTTCCGATATCACTATGCCATTACTTTCCTGCCATGTAGGCCTACTTGTGCAATGCGAGGATAACTTGAAAAACAATTGATAATGATAGAAATGGCAAACGCTTTTGCAAATTAAATCAGCCTAACGGGAATTGCAACCTAATTTTAACTCAATTCCCAGAATATTAAGATTGTGAAATGTTACTTCATTACATTACCACTGGGCTGAATTCTACCTGCTGCTGGTGTGGCACATGCGCACTTCGCTCTGTTGCATTCTGCCCCCGGTAGGTGGTGCTACAGCTCAACCGAATTTTTGCTATAGCTTTTTATCTTCAACCTGCAGGTCTTAGTTTTTCCGCTTGCGCCTGGTTTCACGCATGCGCACTCTAAGATGTCAGCCAACACCAACAGGTGTTTTAAAAATGCATTTCTATGTTTTTTAGGATCTTGCTATATTTATAGGAGCATCTATTTTATTTGTGCAAAGGATTGAATTTCAAAATTCAAAATCGAATTTTCTTCGTCATATTAGCGCTTTATTTGTTCCGCTGATGAAATGCTGCCCAGTGGGAATATGCAATCAACAAGTCTGTAGCAGATTGAGCAGACGAATTTCAATTTCCCTGCTCATTCTGCCCAGTGGGAGTCAGGCATTAGTCTAAGCAATTTCTGTCAGACAATCTGCCATGCTTGCCCCAGGCCACCGTAGGTGGCCACATTATACAGGCAACGTAGATGGACAGAGAGATCATTCATCTCAACATTTTTTATTATTTTACCTTTACAATCACGATCTCGCAAATCAACTCTCTTTTCCTCAAACTTAAGTCCGTATTTGTCCATCAGGCGTTTAAATTCCACAGACGCAATTTCTCTTACTTTCCTTCGAACTGAACTTGTAGTGATATTTCTGAGTAGACGTAATTTTTCGCAACTTTTAAGGGGTACAATTTTCTGCAAAAATAAGACTAACTTTACATGTACGAGCGATTAAAATGTTTTGCTTAAATATTGAATTCTTCGCAAAAAGTTAATGAAAAACATGATATAGGCTACGTTAGTTCGATCATGCGCACTTACCCGAGTAGATGCATCGTATTCAAAGTCCCATCCCTGACAAATAAGTTAATGATAACGAATTATAGTTAAATGTACTCATGTCATATAGGTAAAGTCACTTTAGGGGGGCCGTTCAGAATCAAAGTTGAAATGATGCTTGGGAAGAAATAACTCGAATAGATACAGACCTTGGACAAGCTTTTACTCGACACGCCATAAGGAAATAATAGGGGTACTCAGGCAGATGCTTTACGATTCGTACTTCAGCAATCGTCATGTCACGCGTGTCCTCGACAAGCTATTTGGTTTGAAAATGGTGAATTTTTAAACCAAAGAGCGTGCTGATTTTGCACTCGCGATTTCACGACTCTCAAAGTACGAATCGTAAAGTTTCTTATAGCACCCATAGTACTTGTAGCCTACTTCGTTAAAAAACCGACAAATTTATTTATTTTATAGTTGCGTTTTACCTCGGTTTCTGTTGCCATTTTCAATTTTTCCAACGCCGAGAACTGCAAATTTCGGTAGGCTAATCAAACTGGAAAATTGGTTGTTTCCAAAAGTCGATTGAATTTCTGAAAGAAAGTGTCACGTGCAGGTCCGCGTGCCATCGATCGATCCTCCACCTGGCGGCATATTTCGCAGATATGCAGAATGGAAGCAATTCCTCGTTATCACGCGCAAATGAAGAATCCACGCAGAGTGGCACTTAGCGTTCATTGGCTCATGTTTGTGCCACGAACTGCACTAAAGAGAATTTTAAAATGCGATACATCTACATTTGGAATTTAGAAATGTGAATATAAATGACATCGAAAAAATTATACCTTTATGGCTTTATCATTAATTGTACGTAAATACAAATTATTATCAGGGTTCTATCAATAATTTCATTTTCAACTTCCCAGACTTTTCCAAATTTTCAAAATAAATTTCCCTGAACAAAAAAAAGGCAAAATGGACGCATTTTAATGTTATCTACGATTTTGCAAAATCGCCAGAGGAAATAATTCAATATTTTACAAAATGTACTAACAATTATTTGGAAAAAAATCCAAATTAATATAGGATCATTTTGATAATTTTATAAAATTAGAGGAGAAATTGTGAAAAAATTTGCAAATTTGTTTTTGGAAAATTTTGAAACGTTTGCAAATTTGTACTTAGCAAAACACGGAGAATTTTGCAAATTTGTTCTCGGAAACTGTTGAAAATTTGCACAGGGAAAGTTTTAAGAAATTTGAAGGTTCTTCAAGAAGGTTAAATTGATGATATGGTCGTCATTTTTAAATGCATCATAAGTGCTTTTGTAAACAAAGTATCTCTATGAAAGAAAATATCATAATTTTGATATTGAACTTTTCAAGAATTACTTTAATGTTTTATTGTATTCCTAAAACTCTTTCAATAATTTCCTAAAAGAATAGAAAAATTTCACGCATTTTGGTTGTGTATAAAATTTTTAATTTCATTATGTAGGCCTACTCCTCAACTAATTAATTAAAATAAAACATTTAAACAAAATTAGAAATTTGCTAATTTTATAAGTATATAATATTAGACTCCAACGACCCGCAATTAGCCTATTTTTCAAATTAAGAATTTAATCGCACAATCGGGCTCTTAATTTCGAAAATAAAATTAATTATTCCTATTATCAGATAAAATCATTAAGCTTTAAAGTTTCAGCTCAATGAACTGTGCAATACATCGAGTTTTAAAAAAGCGAGAACAATACCGAAACAGTAAAATACGTAAGTTTTCAGCACATTTTATAGATCGCAGTTTTAAAGCTTATCTTATCCTGAAATTCAACGACTTTTTTTATTTTGAGCAACACCACCTTTCGAATTTTTATTTTTCCAAACAAATATGCGTGCACTCATGGACATATGGTAAATTCTAGTTTGTTAACATCACATTTATCTCGAAGTTTAAGCGAGTACGATATCAAAATATATTCTTCTTCCCCCCCCCCCCCCCATCCTCCCCAATTTTACCTGAACGTTTGGAATTTAGGTCACCCTAATATCTCCGGGATTTTCCGATTGTTTTCATCATTATGGATTTCATCTGAAATTCACGACAACAAATAAATAACTATATTCGTAATATTCACCTTTCTGCAAACATCAATATTACCGTGATGTAAAAAAATAATTTAACTTTATTACGTTTAATAATTGTTAATAAGTTTGCCTAATTTTGTATGTTTAATAGCTGTTAATAATTTTGAATAATTTTACATGTTTAATAATTTTGTATAATTTTATGCGTTTAATAACTGTTAATAATGTATAATAATTGTTAATAATGTTTAATAATTGTTAGCACGTTTTCGGGGGCTACCATAAATTGATGCAACTTTACTAACTTTACTTTCCACGAAAGGTGGCACAGTGAACAAAACATGGCAGCCTTCCATGAGCATGACCACGAGGTTGAAGGGAGGCCTGTTGACCGTTTGTTTGGACCTCACCGGGCACAGACTGCTTGTAATGGCGAGCGCGATTTTGTCCACAGTCATGTCGTTTATCTTTGCTAACTTGGCGATTCTTAGTAGCCTAATCAGAAATTCCTGCATTAAAAGAAGACGAGAAATGTTTCAGTCATTGGCGCATCTTAGATAAAACACAATCGACTCGCGTTTTTACGAAGCTGTAGGAGTATGGGGCTGAGCATTTTCCACGAGGACACTTTGTTGGCATTTTTTAACCCCTTCTTCCATTGTGGACATCTGTGGAAAACCCAACGCCCCTTCCCCCTCTCCAGGAGTGGACATTGCTAAACAAATTTGCACGCATGCGCGCGTGACATGTGGGGCCATCTCGTGGCCAACTTTTTAATACTTTCTGAAGGTATCCTAACGCAAAAAATTACAAAACGTTTTTTCGTATTTAATAAAAATTGCTTAGAAAAGCGTGTTAACAGGGTACATGTTTATTTATGTAACCGTGTTCTTCTGAACTGTATGCCCCTTGTATTTGATCCTATATTAAAGTATTTAAACATGCTAAAGTTCACCCTCTACAATTTTTACATGTTATGTTAAAGTTAAATTGGAATTTGGGGATTTCGTTAATCACAAGAAAGACCAATTAAACTAATTTTGTCCCCACTGATGGTGATTCTGAAAAAAAATGTCCACATGGACATCGCGGTCACTCATCTATAACCCCTCCCCCTCATCCCCCATCCCCTGTGGACAACTCAGGAAACTTGTTCACCCCTTTCCTGTTGAGCCTTTCCTGGGTTTTGAACATTTTTGTTGTTGTTCAACACATCTTTTTATGAGTTTACAAATACCATTAGGAGTTTGTAAATCCTAAAAAAATTTTAAACACCCCTCGAGATACACAAATAAATATAATTGGGATTAATACAACACCTGATTTCACCATTATTTCTTAGAATATGTGGGATACTTTTCGGGACCAAAATAGGGCCATAGTTCGTAAAATCGTCGTGTTTGCAACAAAGGCGACTCGACCATATTTTTAAAATACCGTCATGCCGTGATCCTATTTACGCAGACTTACGAAAATTTCAGACACTTTGCAATGCAAATCAATGAATGCATATTGGCGCATCGAAGGTCTACTTACGTAAAGTACGTCAGCATTGACGTCTGGCAATTGAAAAATCAGCATCTTCATGGCTTTCAATCGATCCGACATATCTTGGATATCTGTAAAAGACACGAATTTATATTTGTAAGACTTGAAATCCAAGGATAAAGAGAGTACATGTATATTTTATTATCATTTACTAGCTGAAAGGCCCAGGCTGTGGAATGTTCCCTGACATTCCTAGGCTTTTCAAGTCAGAGGGAACACGGCCCGATTTTTAGCAGGGCAAGTTACAAAATATTAACATCTCCCTATGTACGAATTTGCAAATATATATAAAAAAAACAAGTAAAAACAAGTACTGTAAAAATTTCTAACATTATCCACGTACAAGTTTGCAATATTATAAATATTTTTCGTGGACAAATTTAAAAAAAAAAAAATTAGGCAGACCAATTAAAAATGGTAATTGATAAAACTTAGCAAATAAATTTTCTGACTGTTCTGACTGTGATCTGACGTGATCGATTTAAACTAACGTGATCGATTTAAACGGCTTTCACTGTATAGTATTTCTATGAGCAAAACTGACGAAAAAAACCGCAGTTAGACATCGCGTTGATCAGTTAACTTACAAGCAAGTTGGAGAAAGGCGTCCGAAAATTGTCTGGTGAACAGTGTCTCCGGTATATGTCTCAAGAAGAACATGATGATGTTAGCAGGGTTGTGGCACGAACTCTCCATTAGCATTTCTTCGATGTCTCTTTGGTTGTCGTAATAATCGTTTGCCATTAGCATTTTTATTTGATTTACTTCAGTTGCATCTGCCATTTCCATAAAAACTCCGCGGCTAAAGTGGCCATAGCCACAGGCGTCAATGCTCTCAAAAAGCTGTTAGAAAACTTAATTCAGCTTCATCCATGACGTCTAATCGGGAGATTTCGGCCAAGGTTTGAGTCATTTTTCTAGAGAATTTTGCTGATTAGTTCGCCACACTGAATGGAGACGCATATTAAAGCGCATTTTTAATGTTGTGCTAATCGCGTAATGCACTTGAAAATGCATTTTTAAAGAATCCGAGAACCATTTCGAAATCTGTGATTTTTTCAGCAAAGTTCGTCTTAGATGGATCGATAACTCATACTTAAAACTGAACTTCAAAGTTTAATTATAGGGCTTGCCTAGCAATTGAAAATCATGCAGAGAATTCGAAGGTGTTCATTAAGTTTCCGCAATCATTTAAAAAGAAAGAATTAAAAACAACTGACATGGATTTAAACGATATATTGAACATATTTCAACATTGAAAGATAGGTTTCAAAAATTGCAGGTGCATAAAATTGGTGCGCAAAGATGGAATCTGAGGAGATAGTGGCTCAGCAGCGCTTTTGTAAACTTTTGAAGGCATTCATCATCATTCGCCAGTTTTGAGGCGCGGGAGATGGCTAGCAAACTGACCTATCTACGTAGGTTATAGACTCTGGAGAAGTCCTATCCAGCTAGGCATAAGCTAGGCATCTTAAGGGGTCAAGGATGGACGACTCAATGGTTGCGGCGAGTAAAGAGGTTTGGGGCCAGATTAGGCTTGGACGTCTTCAAGTAAAACACTTGCGTAAAACAAATAATTTCAAAATGTGAGGAGGGAATTTGGAAAAAGAGCATGACCAAGAAAAAGACCTTGGAAATATATAGGAACAAACATGGGATTGGTTGTGAGGAGATATATGACAACTCTTACACCTGTGCCCCATTGTTTTGAGCTAGAGCGGGGTCATTGGGAACGAATAAGCGCCTGGCGAAATTTAGAGCTACTGAGGAGACGGGCGATCTGTGTCTCAATGGAAGTGAGGATGTTGAGCAAGTGTTTTGTGCATGCTCGGCTTTAGAGGGCGCTCGATCAGGAATGGAAAATGCATCTGTAAGGAATGGTTGAGATTGGAAACAGGTGGCTAAGGAAGAGACAGATCCAATCAGGCGGCAAAGAGATTATTGGGTATATGGTGGGCCCTGAAACAAAAAATTGGAAGTGGTGATACCGAAGGGCAAGGAAATATGACAGGGAAATAGTAGGCTGCTCGCTGTAGATCAGCAGTGAGTGGCTGGTGCAGACATTGCTCTGCACTGTAGCGCCTCCTCTATAGGGGAGTCCGTTTCAAAGGCTAGGCTACAATTTCAGTTCAGTTCAGTTCAGCAGCAGAAATGAGTGACGCGTTTAAGGTAATGCCCGAACTTCTGGTCTAGAAGTGGATTGGACAGTTGAGAAATGAACGTTGAAAGATCGAAAGATGGTGCGAGAAGTGGACGTTGAGTGGCTCGAACGAATACTTGAGGCTTAAATATTTTTTGAGCGAAGCATACACTCGCAAACAAAAAATGCACCGAACTATATGGACATTTTTTTCCACAATAGAGGACGTTTACGTGCATTTCTCTACCAAATTTCATTAAAATTCAAACAGTTTTTTTTTAAATAATAGAGGGAACTTAATGAACACTCTTTATATTGTTCGTTTTCGCTTACCTGTTTAAGGCTCACTGGAATACGTATATGATCATCCTTAAAAGCTATTCGATCCTGCTCCAGCAATGCATTTAATCTAATTCCAAAAACGGAATTTCGTCCAAGATACGCTGAAATTCGTAAACAATAAGCTGTGTCAAGCAACAGCAAATAAACAGTATCCGTTTTGGATGCCGATATGTATTGCATGACAGGCCCGTTTTTAACTGCCTAGCGACACCTGTGCTAGTGCTTGACACAGCCTAATGTTTTACAGAGGCGCACTAGAAATTATTGCCATTACATGGACGAGCTCCAGGCCAAACTTCCAAATTTTCTAAATGGTTTTTTTTAAAGTCTGGGTGAAAAACCCTAATAAATGTGGTTTTTCGAAGCATAAAGCGAACACACGTTCATTAACAACAAATTTTTATATCGTATAAGTGCAGACTTTCCGCCTTTCTATTCAGTACAATCTACTAAACGCTATTATGCCTGATTCCCACTGGGCTGAATTCTTTCTGCTGCAGGTGTAGCACATGCGCACTTCTCTCTGTTGCATTCTGTTCTCGGTAGGTGGCGCTACGTCTCAACCGAATTTTTGCTAGCTTTTTATCTTCAACAGGCGTGCCAGTTGTTTTAAAAATGCATTTCTATGTTTTTTGACATCTTACTATATTTATAGGAGCATCCATTTTTATATGTGCAGAGGATTGAATTTCAAAATTGTAAATCGAATTATCTTTTGCACGTCTTATTAGCTAGCGCTTTATTTTTTCCTCTGATGAAATGCTGCCTAGTGGGAATATGCAATCAGCAAGTCTGTAGCAGCTCGAGCAGACGAATTTCAATTTCCCTGCTCATTCTGCCCAGTGGGAGTCAGGCATTAGGTCTAAGCAATTTCTGTCAGACAATCTGCCATGGGGTACAGGAAAACCCATAGATGGCAACATGCCGTAGGTGGCCACATTATACAGTCAACGTACATGGACAGAGAGATGATTCATCTCAACATTATTATTATTATTTTACCTTTGCAATCACGATCTCGCAAATCAAATCTCCTTTCCTCAAACTTAAGTCCGTATTTGTTCATCAGGCGTTTAAATTCCACAGACGCAATTTCTCTTACTTTACTTCGCTCTGGAGTTGAAAGATTACTGAGTAGGCGTATTGCGGGTAGAAATTTCTGCAAAAATAAAACTTTACGTGTCATCAGAAATTACATATAGTACGAGTGATTAAAAAGTTTTGCTTAAACATTGAATATCATGTTAAGGAAAAACATGATAAGTTAATTCGATCATGCGCAATTGCGCACTTACCCGAGTAGACGCATCGTATTCAAAGTCCCATCCCTGACAAATAAGTAAATGATGAGGAATTAGTGAAATGTACTCATGTCATATAGGAAAAGTCACCTTTAGGGGGCCGTTCAGAATCAAAGTTGAAATAAAGCTTGGGAGGCAATAGGCTAACTAGAGTAGAAAAAAAAAACACTTTGGACAAGCATTTACTCGACACACCATGAAATCGTCATGAATTCACCGTTTCACCGTTTGAAAACGGTGAATTTTTAAACCAAAGAGCTTGCCGATTTTGCATTCGTGATTTCAAAGTACGAATCGTAAAGTTTCTTATAGCACCCATAGTACTTGTAGCCTAATTCGTCACAAAAAAAAATTCATTTGGAAAGCATCCTTTATCGAGATGCTATAATCTATATCCAAAACGTTCGAACGGTGAACGCTTTTTATAATTTAGAAACCGTTTTTGCACAACTCAATTGCGTGAAAAATCGTGTTAAACAGAAATTCTTGAAATGCGTTTTACCTCGGTTTCTGTTGCCATTTTCAATTTTTCCAACGCCGAGAACTGAAAATTTTGGTAAACAAACTGGAAAATGGATGTTTCCAAAAGACGATTGAATTTCTGAAAGAACTTGTTACGTGCAGGCATATGCGTGTCATCGATCGATCCTCCACCTGGCGGCCTATTTCGCGAGCAAAAGATATGCAGATTTGGAGAAATCCACGTTATCACGCGCAAATGAAGTATTTACGAGAAATTTAACCTGCGACACATCTACATTTGGATTTTAGAAATGTGAAACATAATTAAATGACATCGAAAAAATTATACCTTTATGGCTTTATCATTAATTGTACGTGTGCGTAAATACAAATTATTATCAGGGGTTCCCTCAGAAATTTCATATTTAACTTCCCGGACTTTTCCAGATTTTCAAAATAATTTTTCCTGACCTAGACAATTGACACATTTTAATGCTATCCACGATTTTGCAAAATCGCCACAGGAAATACTTTAATTCAATATCTTAGAAAATTTACTAATATGATTATTTGGATAAAAATCTAAATTAACATAGGCTATACGAACATTTTAAAAATTTATTTTTGGAAAATGTTGAAAAATTTGCAAATCCCTGTAATATTTTCAACAGTTTTTGATAATAAATTTGATAATAAAATTGCGTAAAAAAGTTTGCAAATTTATTATCAAAAACTGTTGAAAATGTTGCAAATTGGTCCTCGGAAAATGTTGAAAATTTGTATAGGGAAATTTTAAAGATGTTTGCGAAGCATGACTTTTAGATTGTGACAATCCTCATATATTGAATATCTCTGACATTTTCAATATTAATTTATTCTTCCTTGACTTTACCCGCCATTTTCAAGTTGCTTGACTTTAGCAGCTCTGGGGGAAACCTGAGTATTTATTTAGTTTCTCGGTTGCAGTTCATCTTAGATTTTAGATATTAAACTTTTTAAGAAGTACTTTAATTTTTTAGTGTATTCCTAAAACTCTTTCAATAATTTCCAAAAAGAATTGACCTTATTCACGCATTTTGATTGCGTATACGATTTTGGAGTTCATTATGTACTCCTCAACTCCGCACAATCGGGATCTTAATTTTAAAAATGAAATTAATTATTTCCATTATCAGATACTCATTATGCTTTTAAATATTGAATGGACTGTGTAATATATCGAGTCTTAAAAAAAGCGAGAACAATACCGAAACAGTAAAATACGTAAGTTTCCAACACATTTTACTATCAAAAGATCGCAGTTTTAAAAGCTTACGTATCCTGAAATTCAATGACTTTTTTATTTTGAAAAACTCCATCTTTCGAATTTTTATTTTTCCAAACAAATATACGTGCACTCATGGACATGAGGTCATTTTTTTTTGTTAACATCACGTTTATCTCCAATTTTAAGCAACGATATCAAAATCTTCCCCCCCCCCCCCCTAAATCTCCGGGCTTGTTTAATAATTGTTAACACGTTTTCGGGGACGACCATAAATTGATGCAACTTTACTAACCTATTTCGGTTTCTGCTGGACGCCTATCCGTTTTTCCACGAAAGGTGGCACAGTGAACAAAACATGGCAGCCTTCCATGAGCATGACCACGAGGTTGAAAGGAGGCCTGTTGACCAAAGACTCCACGGCGAACACCGTTTGTTCGGGATTCACCGGACACAGACTGGGGGTGATGGCGCGCGCGATTTTGTCCACTGTCATGCCGTTCCTATCAGCTTCTTCGGCGATTCTTAGGAGCAAAGTCAGAAATTTCTGCATTCGAAAGAGACGAGAAATACTTCAGTCATTTTCGCATCTTAGATAAAAACACAATCGTCTCGCATTTTTACGGAGTTGTATAAATACGGAGCCGTGCATTTTCCTAATTGTGAACACTTTTTTGGCATTTTTTGACCCCTATTCCCCCCTCTCCCCCCCTTCTCATTGTGGACATCTGTGGAAATTTCTTACCCTCCTTCCCTTTTTTCCCTTCGAGGAGTGGACATTTACAAAAAAAATTGCACACATGCGCGCGTGACATGTAGCCAACGATTGAATATTTTATATAAGTATCGTAAAGTAATAGTTTGCAAAACGGTTTTTTCGTATTTAAGATAAGTTGCTTAGAAAAGCGAGTCCACATAGTACATGTTTATACATGTATACTGTATGTACCCGTGTTCTTCTGATTGTATAAAATTCAGAAAAAAGTTAATTATTTCTCCAAGTTAAGAGCTCAATTTCATGAATTGTTTCCAATCCACAAAATGATTTTACACTGCTTATCTTTATGATCAAAGAAAGGGACACCAAGATATGGCGATTTAAAAGCCTAACAATTGTAAGACCCTGCGGGGATGTCAGTCACATGCCCCTATCACATTGGAATTCTGACCATTAGCATTAAAGCATGCTAATGTTCACCCACTTCTATTTTTACATTTAAGTGTTAAAGTTAAATGGGAATTTGGAAATTTCGTTAATTACAATTAGACTGATTAAACTTATTTTGGACCTTTGATGTACCAGATGTTTTTCTCCATTAATTGTGATTCTGAAAAACAAATGTCCATGTGGACATCTCTGTCAATCTTCCTCCCCCCCCCCCTCCCCCTGTGGACAACTGAAGAAAAGTGTCGACTCCCTTGACTGTCCACGTGGAAATATTCCGACTTGCTTCAAGGTGCCTCACTACACATAGTTGCGCCTTTCCTGGGTTTCCCGTAAAGAGTAACGATAAGCACCTACTATAGATATAGGTGCTTTTGAACGTTTTTGTTGTTGTTCAAAACACCTTTTTATGAGTTTAGAAATACCATGAGATGTTTGTAAATCACAAAATAATTTTAAAGACTCCTCGACATATATAGATAGACAAGAAAATATCCTTGGGTGTTATAAAATACCTGATTTCACCATTATTTTTTAGAGTGTACGCGAGATACTTTTCGGGACCAAAAACAGGGCCACAGTTTATAAAATCTTCGTGTTTGCAAAAAAAGGCCGTATAGAGGCGACTCGACTGTATTTTTAAAATACCCTCATGCCGTGACTTATTTACGCAGACTTACGGAAATTTCAAATTCGATTCAATTTGTAAATTCGAGGAATGCCTATTTACGCATCAAAGTTCGACTTACGTAAAGTACGTCAACATTGACGTCTGGCAATTGAAAAATCAGCATCTTCATGGCTTTGAATCGATCCGAAATATCTTGGATATCTGTAAAAGACACGAATTTTCATGAGAGACTACTTTGAGTTCCCCTTAAGCGACTTTCTTCATAAAGGACAGCATAGGAAAAAATTCGTTCTGTTTTGAATGAACAAAATGGCTATGAAATGAAGCCACTGTAAGAAAAAATTCTCCAACTTCGGTCATCTCATCGCATGTACAAAACACAAGTTTGAGCGTGTGTTTCGTATAAGCGTGCATGAACACGTTTAGACAACAGCGAATGCGTGCATCTATGCATCAGCGGTTGAACTCACATGGATTTTATGCGTATTTTAGAAAATTAAATTTCAGCGGTTGCAGCAAACAGCAAACATCAAACACTAATTACAACTATTCTTTCTTTAAATACAAGGTGAGTCTTATAACCAGCTCCATGTTTTTATTTCGATTGTGTTAGAGGTAAAAATCTGAGTTTGTGCATGAGTTTATGGTAAGATAGGAGACCTTGGAATGTAAATTCAAGATCATTGCGTTACCATCTTCTAAACCTAATAGTTAGAGCAAAATGTCCAATTAGAAAGTTGTAGCGCAACGTAAAGTTAGTTTAATGGGTGCATTTGCGAAATACCATTATCAATATTCGCTTTCCAAAAAACATTTTAGTTTCTTTCATGTTTGCTAACCTGCGAAGCAGAACTGCAATGCAAAAAAGCTCGTACAAAAATATTCGGGGCAGGGCCAATTCACAGATTAAGCATTGAAACTAAGTGATTAACGAATGGAGAAACACTGATTAGTGCAATACCTTGACATAATAAGATGTGCTTTACATGAATGTAATTAGAAATGTTGGCATTTTGTAATTCACCCAGTTTCAATGTTTATAACCTGTGAATTGGCCCTGTGCATTCCTGCATTGCACAGTTATCGTGCAGGTTAGCAAACATGTGGAGACAAAAATGTTTTTTGGAAAGCGAAGATTGATAATAGAATTTCGAAAATGCATTCATTAAACTAACATTACGATGCCCTACAACTTTCTAATTGGACATAGTGCTCTAACTATTACGGTTTAGAAGATGGCAACGCAATGACCTTGAATTTACATTCCAAGTTCACCGGAAATATACTCATTTAAAAGCGCCCACCTATCTAACCATAATACCACAAACTCAGATTTTTACATTTAGCCAAATCCAAATAAAAACATGGAACTGGTTATAAAACTCACCCTGTATAATTTTAAAAAGCTGTAAATACATACATAGTACGATTAAATAGATGTATTTTCAAACATAGAGCAAATTAGAGCAAAATAGAGCTGTATAGTAATTCTATAAGCAAAACCGATGAAGAAAAAAAACGCAGTTTGACGTTGCGTGGATCAGTAACTTACTAGCAAGTTGGAGAAAGGCGTCCAAAAAGTGTCTGGTGAACAGTGTCTCCGGTATGTGTCTCAAGAAGAACAGGATGATGGTAGGAGCGTTGTGGCACGAACCCTCTTGTATCATTTGATCGATAACGGTTTCGTTGCCGTAAAAATCGGTTGCCATCAGCTTTTTTATTTCATTTACTTCTGACGCCCTCGCCGTTACCAAAAAAAGCCCACGGCATTCTTTGTCATAGCCACGCTCGTCCACACTCGCTAAAAGCTGTTGAAACATTAAATTCATCGTCATCTATGACGACTAAACGCGAGATTTCGGCCAAGGTTTGAGCCATTTTTCTAGAGAATTTTTCTGATTGGTTGGCCACATTGAATGGAGACGAATTTCAAAGTGCATTTTAAATGAAATGTTGTGCTAGTCGTGAATTGCACTTTAAAATGCATTTTTAAAGAACCCTATAACCAGTTCGAGCTCTGTGATTTTTGTATACCGATAAATCGTACCGAAAATTGAACTTCGAAGTTTAATTACAGGGCTTGCCTAGCAATTAAAAATCATGCGGAGAATTCGACGACAAAAATAACATACGATATGGGTGTTCATTAAATTTCCGCAATCATTTAAAAAGAAAGAAAAAAAGCTACTGATATGGATTTGAATGATAAGTGTTTGAAAAAATGCTTCCATCATTTTTGAACATATTTCAAAATTAAAAGATACATTTCAAAAATTGCAGGTGTATAAAATTGGTGCGCAAAGATGGAGTCTGAGGAAATAGTGGCTCAACAGCGTTTTGTAAACTTTTGAAAGCATTTCAGCAGCAGAAATGAGTGACGCGTTTAAGGTCCGAGTAATGTCCGAACTTTTGATCTAAAAGTGGATTGGACAGTCGAGAAATGGGCTTTGAAAGAGCGAAAGATGGTGAGAGAAGTGGACGTTGAGTGGCTCGAACGAATACTTGAGGCTTTAACATTTTTTGTGCGAGGCATAACTCGCTAACAAAAAAAATCCACCGAACGAAATGGAAATTGTTTTCAATAATAGATGACGTTTACGTGCATTTCTCTACTAAATTTCATTAAAATTCAAACAGCAGGTTTTTTTTAATAATAGAGGGAACTTAATGAACACTTTATTTGGTTCGTTTCTGCTTACCTGATAAAGGATTACAGGAATACTTATTGGGTCATTCGGAAAAGCTATTCGATCTTGCTTCAGCAATGCATTTAATCTAATTCCAAAAACGGAATTTTGTCCAAGATATGCTGAAATCGTAAACAACACGCAAATAAAGCACTAGGAAATAAACGGTATCGGATTTGGATACTGATATGTTTTGCATGACAGGCCATTTTTCAACTGCTTAGCGATACCTGTTAGGAAAGGCGAAAAATTTTGCTAACTAAATCAGCCTAACGGGAATTGAAACCTTTTAACTCGGTTTCATCATTACATCATTTCATTCCATTACATCATTTATGTGTTAATCGCGACTCATTCTCGCATTGCACGAATGCATGGCAGGAAAACTCGCTCAAATAAAAAACGGTGCTACGAACCATTTTGAACACTGCTAAAATCTTTACAAAACTAAAAGACAATCTATTCTATTTTATGGTTACTTTACATTTCCTTAGACAAATAATTCGAAAAACTAACCGTAAGTAGCCACATTATACAGGCAACGTTCATGGACAGAGAGACGATCTCAACATTTGCATTATCTTACCGTTACAGTCAGGATCTCGCAAATCAACTCTCATTTCCTCAAACTTAAGTCCGTATTTGTTCATCAGGCGTTGAAATTCCACGGAAGCAATTTCTCTTACTTTCCTTCGAACTGGAGTTTTAATATTTCTGAGTAGACGTAATTTTGCGTCACTAGTAACGGGTAGAAATTTCTGCAAAAATAAAACTTAATATAGTACGAGCGATTCAAAAGTTTTGCTTAAATATTGAATTCTTCGCAAAAAGTTAATGAAAAACATGATATACGTTAGTTCGATCATGCGTACTTACCCGAGTAGATGCGTCGTATTCAAAGTCCCATCCCTGACAAATGAGTAAATGATAACGAATTAGGGAAATGTACTCATGTCATAGAGGAAAAGTCACTTTAGGGGGCCGTTAAGAATCACAGTTGAAAAAAAACTTGGGAGGCAATAAATAGAGTAGAAAAAAAAACACTTTGACAAGCGATAATTGGTTTGAAAACTGAATTTTTAAACCAAGCGGGCAGATTTTGCACTCGTGATTTCACGACTCTCAAAGTACGAATCGTAAAGTTTCTTATGGCGAATTCGACTCACCCAAAAAGTCCACACCGGCGTGCACCGGGTGCACGTTTCTGCACCCGTTCCGTTCGGCTCGGAAATGGTGCATACTTCACTGAATTG
>JAQGAO010002401.1:0-19829 GCA_034697705.1 Ommatoiulus sabulosus | reverse complement strand
CGTAAGTTGGCGCTGCGAAAATGGACATGAGGAATGCGCGGAGTGACCATACTGGTATTATACGTATACTGTGAATTAGGGTGTCGATTTTTTCCACATGACTTCACAAATGCCAAAGTAGTTCCGGTAGCTTGTCTAAAATGTACATGTAATTGAAATTTTGAATCGAAACTATTTTCAATTAAAATATGAGAGCTTTCAATTATGCGCCATGTCCGTTTTTTTTTTTTTTTTTTTTTTTTTTTTTTTTTTTTTTTTTTTTTTTTTGGAATGCCCCTCATATGTAAAATTTTTCCCTGCAGTATATCTGAAACTTCCCTCCCTGCAGTTGTCCGGCAATATATATAGTCCGTCTTTTTATGGTGTATGTGACTGACCATTCCGATCCTCCTCACAATTTGATAGTTTTTCAGCACTAAACCACCATGTTTCTCTAGGCTCATATATTGTAATATAGGCTATCAAATGTTGCATTTCGTGCAATAACACGAAGATATTTCTGCGAATATACTTTATTGTTTTATGGTAAAAATCAAATGCGATCGATAAATGCGTGCCAGTTTTTTAGCATTTTTTTTAACCGTGGAAGGAATAATAAACTATGAGTTTATGTAATACATGTATTTTACTTTTACAACTTTTGCGTCATCGTCATCCATCACGTCTATTAAATAACAACATTGATGGTTTTCCGATCCTATGGGTGTAGGCTCGTCGGCCAATTTATTGCAAAATATAAATTGTTAACATCTTCTTGAAGAACACTATACAATAATTGAAAAATATAAAAGTTGGAATTACCGAAAAGTAAATGTTGTTATGGTCCCCTATAGATTTGACATACAGATATTGGAAATACATTTCAAATGCATTTGAAAGGCATTATTTTATCTAAATGCATTTCATTTGCATGTGGGATATTATGCAGGACCAAACCTAAGACGTCGTTTCCAATTGTTGAATAACCCTGAAGCTACCTACGCCCACACTCCAGAGGAACTTCTTGTTGCTAATTGTGGCCACTTGTTTTTGGAAACATAGAACATTTTGAACATATGACATAGAGACATAGAACAACTTGTTTCAAGTTGGAAACAACAATGTTTATTCCCTTCGCAAATGTGTTTCCAGATACATTTCCAGAATAGAAACTTATTTCTGGAAAGAAACGGACGTGATAGATTTTTTTCAGTCATGCACAAAAGATCCTTTCTGTTGGATAGCCAATCAGGAAAGGCATACGTCATACCTTGACATACTGGCAAGTTAGTTTACATACATTTCCCTTTGAAACAGTGCCTGGCTGTCATATACAGTACGGATACATTCTGAAACTATCGCTGCATGTGTGTAGCAACAGGAAATTGTTTCAGTTGAAAGCACTTTCCAGTAATTTCTCGCAATTAATTGACATGTATTTCCGGATATAATTTACCTCGTGTGTGACGATCTTTACACAAGTTTTTTTCCAGAAACAAATGTATGAAATTTACACGAGTTTATGCCTCAGCTTCTTAGTCTTTATTCTTAGCTTTTAAAGCAAGTGCTGTCACTATATTCAATTTTTTATACTTGTCAGTATTGAAATTTGTTATTTATGACAGAATCATGACACAGTAATCTGATACATTGTAGATAGAAAGAACTATGAAAATGAATGTTTGAGCCAATTACATAATTTCTTACATTTCGAGCACTTTTAAACATCTTCACCTTTTCACCCTAAAGCTATGCGTCCATACTGGAGGAAACATAGAGGAACTTTCTGTTGCTTATTATATTGTTGCCAGTTGTTTCTGGAAGCATAAGTAAACATACTGGAACATTCTGTCCACACAGAAGCAACTTATTTTAGGAACATTTTATAAGAGTTTGCCCATTTCTAGGTAGCCAGTAAACTAACAACCGCGAGTGGAACAAGCAACAAGCTGTCCACACTGAATTAGCAACACTCCAGGAAACGAAAATGTTTACTGGTGTTCCTTTTTTATCTTTACCACTTTTAATGGAAATATGAAACTTAGGGGAACATTTGATTCTGTAACTTCTGTTGCCATAAACAATTACTTTCGGGAACGTATTGGAACAAGTTCAACTTACGGAACAAGTAACAGAAACAGAAAGTTCCTCTACGTTTCCTCTGGTGTGGATGTAGCTTTAGTTTGGAAATGATGCAACAGATTTCGTTGTAGCACCTGTTATGAAAATGACAGCCATTTAATCATCTTTCGTGGCCAGTTCTGCAATCGTGTGGTCATATGTTTCTGGAGTTGTCATTAAAAACGTGACGCTTTAATGACGTCATTCTTACTTTTATTGATCGAAACGAGCAGGGGCGCCTTATATCAAATGAAGAGTGACTCGTATATTTCCTCTCTCCTTTATTACCAATTTCGATTGTGATATTATATAGAAAACGTTTTTGACAATCCCAGATATGGAAAAGGCATGCTCAGCTGACGAGTTATCCAATTCAATTACCATATGATATGATGAGCCATTCACGGACACTTGTCTGGCCTAGCTGGCTCGCTCTCAGTCGACTGATGACCGTCATAATTCGTACTTTGAAAGACAGTTATCGAATCTTGAACTGTAATTACGCGTTAGCGACTTCAACACGACAACACGAGATTCTTTTCTTTGTAGTACTGTGCCCAAGAAGCACCAATTGCAGCGTTCCAATAGGAAAATGAATTGGTAGTAAACTTTCAACTTTTTGACAAAAAACTATGTCGTTCCCTGATTTAAGGGGGTAGTTACGGAGAGTCAGATGTTCTAAAATGAATGACGCCATAATAGTAAATGATGACGTCATTCATTAAAATTCTGATGATTGCATCATCATATTAACAGATGACGATGTTCAATAAAACTCTGATGGTGACGTCTTCAACAAAAATTTTGATGATGACGTCGTCATACTAAATGATGAATTCGTTCATTAAAATTCTGATGGCGTCATTTATTACAATTCTGATGATGACTTCATTCAATAACATTTCGATGATGACGTCATTTGTGAACATTTTGATGATGACATTTATTATTGATGATTATATTTATTATTATGAATTAAATGTCATTTTTGTTGAATGTGACGTCACATTTTAAAGATTTTATGACGTCAATTTTGGCCGGTTTCACACAGAAATGGGTGTCGTTCGGAAATATTGGAAAACGCAATCGTGGAGATTCAATCTGAGATGGTTTTCCTCTGGAGGGACTCCTGTAAATGGGTTATGGATTGAATTTACCATGACTTCTCAGAATCAATGCAGCCTGATGCTGCTGGGCCTGCATTAACCTTAATACATTCATTTATTATCTTACATTCGATGTAGTTTAAACTCAACTATATTTATATGTCACACAGGAGTTTAGCTTAATAGCCCCGTCCACAATAGCGAAAAACCGAAAATGGGAAATCGAAAATCAGAAATTTTCCCGGAAAACGTTTTCCCCACATTGTCTTTTTGGAAATTCGGTTTCGATTTTCCAAAACGACAATGCGGGGAAAACCTTTTCAGGGTAAATTTCTGATTTTCGATTTCCCATTTTCGGTTTTCACTGGTGTGGACTGGGCTAATTAATGCAAGGTTTTTAATGTGGTGCAATTGAAATCAAGTATTCATGCGAGACTTGAAGAATGATGCAACGTTTCAAGTGCATTGCGTGTAGTTGTTCTTGTTTTATTCTTGTTGCATTTGTTCTACCTATAGGAACTGTTGACTACATGCATGACTAATGACATCATATGGTGATCATAGTAATATTTTGGCATGCCACTTGAAAGTTTTTATGGACTTTGCTTGTAAATTTATTAAATTTCTGATGATGACATCATTCGTTAACATTCTGATGATTCCGAATTTGGTAAATTCTGATGATGACGTCAGTCGTAAAATTCTAATTAGTTAAATTATGCATTGATGACGTCAAGCAGTTAAATTCCGATGATGACGTCATTTGTCAAATTCCGATGATGACGGCATTTGTTAAATTTTTTGTAATGACGTCATTTGTTAAATTATTATGATGACATCATTTGTTAAATTTTTATGATGACATGATCTGTTAAATTGTTATGATGACTTCATTTGTCAAATTCTGATGATGACTTCATCATTAAACTTTTGATGAATGACGTCATCATTTACCATGCAGTCCCAGACGTAGTTCTAAGTTGAAAAAATTTGCAGGATATCAAGCTATGTTCCGCGGTGTCTTTTTCAAACATGGTAACTTTTGTACATTTGTTTGTAAATTTATACTTTGTGCAAGTTGATTCCTGATTAAGCTATTGTAAATCACAGGTCACTATGCAGTATGGAGTTTTTATGGAAAATTTAAATTTAATTAATTTTGGACACACATCATGCAGCGCTTAAAAAGGGACCGTGTTTGATTAGGCCTATTCGAATCCTTTGAGAAATGACCATTGCTCACACATCTATTTCACTTCTTTGTCACTGCCACAACCCTCGACACATAACTTAATGCGAATGGACGCTTTGGCTAAAATATGCCATAAAAACTCGCCAATTTCGCCGCATATATCAATTCGACGCTGTTTGCAATAAAAAAAAAGTATTCTCGTGACTCACTTTTCCCCCCTTGATCCACGAAATGACCAGCTACTCTCCCCGACATGTATAAGCGTCCTCCAGTTAATCCTACGAGGCCATTTCGGACATCACGTTCCTTGACCAGCATGCAAATGCTGGCAACGTTTATATTAAAAAGTCCAGGCCGCGCGCTGACCGGACATCAAGAATACCGAGGCATGCTTGACCCTCGCTATTCCAATAAGAAATGCCGGGCTTGACCTTTGCAAAAAAAGATGCAAGCCATTGATGTAAATGACATTTTTTTTATTTAAATGCTGAATTTTTGTCCGACACGAGGGTGGATGGTTGTCATCTCCCGTGTATTGATGCTGCTCTGGGTCACCTAGGAACGCGCGTGGGGTCAAGCCGAATGAATTATCAGCGAAATTGGCCTTCCCCCCATATTCGTGAAAGTCCCTGTTTTACGCATTTTCAAAAAAAAAAAGGAACTTGGCAAATGGGCCTCTGTTCAAATGGAGCAAGCATTTTATGTTTATATGGCCCTTTGTTATCCCCTCGCTGGAAAATTAAATAATTTGCTGTCTGTGGAACGTTCAAAATAGTGAAGTGATATGTGGTTTTCCACTCAGATTTGATTAAATAATTTTTAAATGAAAAAATGTGGAATTAAAATTTGTGATATAAAGTTTAGCTGGTTTAACCAGTTAATTTTTTAATGCTTCTTGATTAATTTCCTTTAGGCATATACAACTTTTTATCACATTGTCATGCATTTGGGACATTTAAAATCAAAGTTTATTGGAAAAGTATGAAATGGTATGGAAAAGTTATATATTTACCAATTGCAATTACAGCGGAACCTCTTTAAAGTTAAGAAGACTTAGTTTTATACGAGTTTCTGATAGTTTCCATTCCCCGTCCTATGGGTATGGACGAATATAGAGTTAGTTTTAGACGAATTCCGAATTCCGATATTACAAATTTTCGGTGAAAATGAATGAATTTTCGAGTTCCAAAGCATTTACGCTGCACGCTAAAAAGAGAACCCTTTTAGGTACTTCGAAGAACCCCAAAGAACCTTCTAAAAGGTTCCAAATACACAAATAAGATTCAATACACTGATATGATCCTAGCTTGTAAATGAAAAAGGTTCTTTATAAATTGAAAAGGTTCAATACATTGAACTTTTTTAAGGATATTTTTTTGAATATTTCAGTTCACGAAATCCTGATCAGTATCATCCATTTCGAAGTAGTTATATATGTGATTGCTATGTTTTCATCGTGAAAACGAATCAGTGATATAAGGCTGAATTGCTGTTATAAGCCAATAATTTGGACCAAAACGTTCACATTTTGGAACAAAAATCCAACTTTTAACTTCTCTTGAGATTCGTCTTGACGAGGTTAATTTGATGAGAAACTTGCACGCTGCAGCTGCTAATGTTTTTAATATTTGATATGTGAATATTTTGGATTTATTTGTTTTTATAAGGTCTCCGATTATTTTGAATGTTGAAAAATGGATTCCTGGTTAATTCAAAATGAAATATATTCAAGACTATATGAAACCATGGATGTGACTCATTTTCAGAAAGAGATTCTCAAGCAATTTTTTCTCTGACTTCCGCTATGCGAGCTGATACCGTACCGCAATATTCTGAAAATACAGTCCGGCTTATCTTTTCCGTAAATGCCAATTTGTTTACGAAAGGTTTTACAGATCGAACAAATGCATGGGTACGCTCATAGTTGCATGTAATGATTTCTGGAACAATTGTTCTAATCTAAACAACTTCATCTAACTTCTCCAAATACTGTTTTTTCTTATTCTGAAACATGATCATCACATCACACTTCTTCCATTGTGACTCCCCCAATTTCATGTCTTCAAGAGATCTTACAGACTTCTTGTCCTTTTATCTCAGCCCCTTATGATGTCATAGGTTCAAGCGCGTCGGTTATTAGATTTTGTTTTCGAAGTGGTTACACGTTTTGCTTTACAAGTTTGCAGACATAAAACATCCAAGTGGAATTCATTTGAATGTACTTTTATTAGTTTTTCCCTGTGATGTCACACGGATGTACAGCATTTCATTTTATATCCGTAATCCATAAACTACGTCGCATGCAGTCGCTACATCCCTACCTCCCTAAAATGGATCATTGCATACGCGTACTTCACCATAGGTGTAAAAAAGATGGCAGAAGGCTGTTAAACTTTTTATTGTACATATATACAATGTATTCGCCATACTGAGCGCTTAGTCAGAAGTTGTGAAAATTCAGGTTATGATTAACAAAAAAAAAATAACGGAAGGATGGGCAATAGTGGTAATGGAAATCCAAGTATTAAAAAATACGTGACTCTCTTTATGGGTGCAGGCCTCTTCACGCGCTCTTGACATGTGAATTCCTACTAAATACTGTATGCTGCATGTATGTAATTTCGAGTGATCTTGGCAATTTTGCATGTTTCGATTCCCACATCGAAATGAAATGAGTCTGAAAATCTGTGTGTAGATTGGAATATTGTATAAAGCTTTTCAAAAAATGCTTTTGAAAATATGTTTAGATTGGAATAGTGTAATGAATGCATTTAAAGATGTTTACATTGGAATACTGTGATTCATTTTAAATTGTGTAGGTTGGATTATTGTAATGCATTTCAAAACACAATTTGCGTTATTTTAATGCATCTTAAAGTTAATGCATTGACGAGAATTGAAAACATTTTCGAAATGCATTGTCAAGAAAACATTTTGAAAATGCATTGACGAGAATGCATTTTGAAAATGCATTATAATAAAACGAAAAGTATTTGGAATATTGCAATGCATTTAAAAAATGCATGTATTGGAATAATTGTAATGCATTTGAAAACACAGTATGCGTTATTAAAATGCATCTTGAAATACATTGACGAGAATGCATTTTGAAAATGCATTTCGAAATGCATTATGATAAAACGAAATGTATTTGAAATATTGTAATGCATTTTAAAAATGCGTTTGAAAATATGTATAGGTTGGAATATTATAATATATTTCGATACAAAATATGCGTTATTAAAATACATCCTGAAATCCATTGAAGAAAATGCATTTTGAAAATGCATTTTGAAAATGCATTTCGAAACGCATTATAATAAAACGAAATATATTTGGAATATTGTAATGCCGACATGAATTCCAACCTATACATTTTCAAATGCATTCTGCATTTGAAAATGTATAGGTTGGAATTCATGTATTGTGATGCATTTCAAAACAATTTGCCTTATTAAAATGCATTGACGTGAATTCAATACATTTTGAATTACATTGACGAGAATACAATACATTTTGAAATGTGGTGACGAGAATATATTTTAAAAATGCATTATAATAAACCTAAATGTATTTTCAAATGCATTTCAATGTTCAAATCTACCCATATTTTTAAATACACTTCTTTTCTATGTGGGTTTACTTTTAATTTAGACATGTCACATTTTCAAATAAAAAGTGCTATTTTAAGCATCACACGGTTGATGGTTTTAAAGAGCATCATCTATTACCTTTCTTATGAAAGAATGTATTTTGAGAAAAGTTGAATTGAAACAAAGTATGAATGGTCAATGTGCTCGTGTATAACAAAGGTTTGCGCAAGAAAGGATGAAATTATTTTTGTTGTTTCATTAAGGGACTGTGTTGTATTTTTGTACGCTCTTTTGCCTTTCAATGCAATTCACCCTCAATAAAATATATTTTTTTCCGAGCCGGCCTTTTATATGAATGCGCAGCCTGTTGGACATTGTGCCCGGCAGAGGTTCTGCGCTGGTCAAGCCATTCATGAAATAAGTGAAAGGGAATTTACAAACGAAAAACGGGAGGAAAGGCGGAAAGGGTGGTCGGGAGAATGGGAAGAAAAAAAAGGGAAATTTTGAAAAGAAGGGGCTAAAAAGGGCCATGGAAAAACGAGCGAGTGACCAGTGGTCAGCGCGCATGACTTGTCAGTGAACGCACAATGGTTTAAAAAAGGGGGAGCCACCTTTGGCCTGGGCGCACTGCAGCAATACCGGTTGAATGTGTTAATTTATTGGAGATGACCACTCCACCGTTCGGACAATGGGGCAGATTCGGCATTCAGTCCACTTTTTTTCCCTTTTTCACTTCGTTTTTGGCGTTCGAACCAGGTTTCGAACACGTTCTCTTTTCAAGGCGCCGTCCGACCAACTGACCATTGTCCATCCAGCCTGAATCATATGGGCCGAAATCTTCAATGGACTACCAAAAACTAGGCCGTCCGTCATTTACCTTGTCGGACAGTTAAGGGCAGGTGCAAAACAAGGAGGTTTTTTTTCCACTTTGACCTTTTTTCGTTCCTCCCCTTTGAAATTTTCTTTTGACCAATATATTTATCGGCCACTTCCAATTCCTGCCTTCCTTCTTTCTCCCTTTTCCACCCAAAACATATTGAGTTACTATTATTTGCTGGATTGAAAAACGTGGGGTTTTGTCCACCCTAAAAAGTGACCAGTGTCCGAAACTGGACATTACAAAAAGTGAACTTGGCCATTGGAGATTTATCTAGCTGCACGGCCCGAAGAATGACCATCACCTTTGCTCGAACCACTTATTGTCCAGGGCCTTGACGAGGGATTTCTGGGTTCCGATAGGTTTCTTGTGGTCAGTTTGTGATTTCATGGAGTTGTGGTTCTTCTGCAATAAAGCTTTCATTCGAAGGTGCCAACGTTACACCTCGTAATCATTCGATCCAGAAAATGATCACATAGAACTAGGATGAGTTTATGAACATTTAGCTGAACATCCACACTGGAGGAAACAGAGAGGAACTTCTGTTTCTAATTGTTTCTTCAACTTCTTTTTATATGTTCCTGAGTGTTGCTAAAATTTCCTTATTTTTTATGGCAACAGAAATAAAAATTCCTATATCTGTTCTGTTTGGCTGTTTCCATAAAAGGTGGTAAAGATCATAGGAAGTTTAGTAACACAAGTAAACATTAGTGTTTTTGTGAGATACAGCAGATGCGATTCTATGCTGCATGTGCATGTTAGTTCTATGTTGCTTGTTTACTGTCTAGAAACCAGCAAACTGAAATGCGCGGTTTCTGTAAGTTGAATGGCTGGCGTGGACAGAATGTTCCACTATGTTTATGTAAGTTTGTGTTTCCAGAATCAACTTACAACAATAAGTTCCTCTGTTTCCTCCAGTGTGAACGTAGCTTTACATGCGTCTGTTCCCAGAATCATAAACTTGCATAATTTACACGAGTTTGTTTCCAATACATACATGACCCGTTAGTATTTTGTTTTGTTTTGTTTTCCTCGTATGGTTTTTCCTAAGAACTTCAAACAAAAATATTCGCGACATTATAGGCGTGTCCGAAACAATCTTGTTTCATTGGCTGCAAATCACACGAAATTAAATGTTCTAATTTAACTGTTTTTATAACAAACACGAAGTCGAATTCTATTCCGTTTTCTGTTTTTCAAATCCGTTTTTAGTAGAATTTGCAGAAATTATCGCTTGCTATTTGGATTCACCTGAATTTTTTAATAAATGGACGTTATGCAGCTTTCGTCAGCATGCATCACGTGACATTTCATTCATTCCATTGGCGAAAATTACCCAAAGACAGGGCCGAGGCACGTTCTTTTAGTTGTTGATTCGATGAAAAGATCAGTGATGTAGCGGTCCATTGTTTGTCTCCACTGGTCATGAAGTTTCCGATAAACGTATTTTCTAAAGCTATAAGTCCACAATGAATTAAACATAGAGAAACTTTCTATTTATGTTGCTTGTTTCTTCCACTTGTTCCACTATATTTTTGTGATAAGATCATCCAAAAGATTTTTTCCCCCATAATCTGTCAACGTTTTAGAACCCCTTTGGTGATGTCAATATGGTTTCCAAAGCAACTTTGAAACATCATTCATCGAGTATTACACTGTATGATGACATCACCTTGTGTTGAAAACAAGTTTGATTGGTCCAATCAGGACTGAGGACGTAATCTCCTGTGTAAAAAATTCAGTTTCTGAACTGATGGATTTGGATGGACATTGATCAATAATGTCTGCATCCAAAATGGAATAGTTCTTATCTCTGGCAGATATTGTTATTGAATGGGTCAACAAATACTTTCTAATAATGTATGCGCAGTATGGGCATTGACCACTAGGATGAACCAACCTAACTGTCACCGTTATTGAGTTAACTTTCATTCGTGCTTCTCTTGACCCTTTTCTCTAATTGAACTTGATGGACATCGGAGAAGGCCAATTTTCTCCATGTCCCCCGCACCCCTCCCCATTCTCTTTATAATTCCCTTTTTCATCTTGTTCATCTTCATTCCCTCCTTTATGCCCTTTATTGACCTGGCGTGAGATTCTCGCTCGACGTGTGTGCTGGTCACTTCAACAAATGCAAATATTTCAAAACCAATTGGCTTACATTCGCATATAGGCCTATAGTGGAGAAAAAAGATCGGACAGAGGGAGACAAAGGAAGGGAAATTGGAGAAATTAATCCTTTTTTCATTCGCGCCAGTTGGTCATCTCCTTCATCCAACCCTTCGTGCTGACCTCTGACTCATTTGTCCGAATTTCCTCACATTTTTTTTTCTTTACGAAGAATTGACCAATTTTGACCGCCCTCACCAAGGCGTATTTGCATAGCGGTCATCCATGTCCCTGCACAGGAAATTACTTCGTCGACCAGTTGTTTGCACCAGAAAGTGCCATTTTGTAAAATGAAAATGGTCAGTCGTTCTAATGGTCAGCAAAATACCCAAGATGTTTAGAAAGGTTTCCTCGATGGAGTACAGGGTGGGGAATAAGTCCATAAGTCTAAATGGAAAACGTACTGCTTGTGGTAACTAATGAAACGTAATAAGGGTGCTCAGGCAGAAGCTTTACGAATCGTAATTTGGCATTCGTAAAGTCAAGTGTGCAGAATAAATACAATAATTGGTTTGAAAACAGCGATGACCTTGAGTGAATTTTTAAACCAATTAGCGTGTCCATTTTGCGCACGTGCCTTCAAGACTGCATGCCTTAAAAAGTACGATTCGTAAAGTGTCTATCTGAATGCCCCAATTGGAAGCTTGAAAACTGCTGGAAATTTGCACAAAAATGGTGATAAAAATTTGCGAAGAGTGAAATTACAGTTTTCAATTTAGAAATCTAGTTTATTTTCCCCCATTCACTGCTGGATTGTAAAACAGTTTCAAATTTTATAAATGGAATAATTCCGTTAGATTTCTGCTCACCCTGTAGAATTTCATGTTTTGACGTAAACTGCGTCTTACCTCAACTTTGGTTAAGGGTGTAGGTATATGGAGTTTCGGAATGACGTAATTCACTAAAATTTTGATGATGACGACATTTGTTAAATTCTGTTGATGACGTCATTTGTTAAATTCTGATTATGACGTCATTTGTTAAATTCTGATTATGACGTCATTTGTTAAATTCTGATGTTTGACGTCTATTGTTAAATTCTGATGTTTGACGTCATGCATTACAATTGTGATGAGGACTTCATTCATTACAATTTGATGATAGCGTCATTTATTAAAGGTCTTTTGAGGGCGCCATTCGTTAAGTTCTGCCGGTGACGCCATTCGTTAAGTTCTGCCGATGACGCCATTCGTTAAGTTCTGCCGATGACGTCATTCGTTAAGTTCTGCCGATGACGTCATTCGTTAAATTCTGATGATTGACGTCATGCATTATGTACTTCATTTATTACAATACCTATGATGACGTCATTCATTGAAATTATGATGATGATGCCACCGCTATATTCTTCGATGTCTTTTATCGAAATTGTTGGCATATTTATTACATTTTCAATTTTCGAGGACTTGAAATCCAATCAAGTGGTTGAAATTTGAAAATGTGGGAAATATTTTTTTTAGGATTCTGTGTGGCAGTTTTAATTTTGTGAAAATTGTTAGAATTTTGCATAAATTTGTTAATTTAAACCAGAAGAACTATATATATATATAAAGGGTTTCTGACCTTATTAGTAGTATACCTGCATTTCATATTACATTTTTTTAAAACATTTTGTGAGTTTGCAGTTAGGCATCTTTTTGTGCAAATCGAAATGGAGAAGAGGGGTTCGCTCCTCGTGTTTACGGCATCACGAAAAAGGGGGAAGAAAATGTCCATTCGTGTTCCCTAGGCAACCTTCTTTATTATACCTTTTCCTCCCTTTAATATTTTTTCCTCATTTCCTTTATTTTCATTCTAGGCTTTTCCCATCAGTTAAGTTTTCGCAGAAATACAGTAAATATACCTATACCAGTATATTTGATTTGCGGAGAGATTAACTGGCTTTTAAAAAAATATGCAATTCTAAAGTTGCCAGGAGAATCTAGTTGAGGAATCTTTAAGTATTATGTTGTTGGTGTCATTAAATTGGGCAGAAGAACTGAACAAAATTGCGTATGTGCGGACAAATTCTTGCTAATTTTTACCAAACATTTGCTAAGTTTCAAGTTTGTTTTAAAAACTTTAAAGTCCAAAATTTTTAAAAAATCACTATTGTCTGGACAAGATTTTCTTTTCACGTTTTTGGTAGAACTATGTTATATGATCATGTATTAGAGGGAATTTATTGCCAAAATCTAGCGAATTTAGCGATAAATAATAAAAATGTGATTAAGTATATACCGCTGGAAAATTCCATAGTCGATTAGATGTAATTTTTGAGACACGACGAAATCGTCAGATATTTTGCAATTTTTAACAATTTCCAGGTGAAAAACTTAAAATTTTCGAAAAATAAAGTGCACGCGTGCATGCAAATTTAAGGAAGCTTGGATTTTAAAATTAAAAATTCCCGGATAAAAAATGATTCGACTTCATTATTTTTTTTATAAAACTGTACAACTAAAACATTTAATTTCGCATTATTTGTGGCCAAAAATTGCTAAATTATAAACTTGAATGCACCCTCAAACAAGTACAGTGCAGTAGTTTATTTCGCAGATCCGCTGCAAAAGTGTCTCAACTCAAAAATTGTGAATTTCCCAATTTTATTGTATCATAGCTGCTTCATTTGCTTGATAACTGATGATCAGTCAAGCGAAATGAGCTCTATTGAGTAAAAACGACATATATCTGAGGTTAACATTGTTTCGGCTGAATGTCTGCATTCTCACTCAGACAGAAGCTTTACGAATCGTACTTTGGCAGTCGTGAAGTCACGTGTGCAAAATCGGCACGCTTACCGGTATTTGATGGATATTTTTAGACATGTGTCGATTTTGCACCCGTGACTTCACGATTGCCAAAGTACGATTTGTAAATTGTCTGATTCGATGGACTGCAACTGCATTTTTTTTCTATATCGTTTAAAGTTCGTATTATCAAAAGTCAGGCAAGACATGATTTCATTAATAAGAACTAAATTTTCATCGAAGTTTGTATGAAATCGTTTTCCATATATACAGTATATAGATGAATGGGAAAATGGCTGCTACTTTTATAAGGGAATTCCCAGTTAAGTTAGGTGTTTTTTTTTGCATATACTGTCTATAATATATAGATTTGTGTCATATCAAATTCTAAATTCGTCTTAAACGAAGAAATTATTATTATTCGTTCATACCCTATGACGGGGACTGGAAACGAGTTCGTATTATCAGAAATTCGTTTTACTTATAGCGCGGATATACGGGAACTGGAGAATTCATTCCTTTTAACCGACAATTTGTAATATCTCAATTCAAAATTCGTCTTAGACGAAGAAACTAACATTATTAGTCCATACCCTATAGGACGGGTCTGGAAACGAGCTCATAATTACAAAAATTCGTTTAAAGTGAGTTCTTCTTAATGAGGTTCCACTATATATTCGTTATTTTTTAACGAACTCGTGAATTCATTCGTCTTAGCCGACAATTTGTCATATCCAAATTCTAAATTCATCTTAAACGAAGAAATTAACATTATTCGTCCATGCCCTAGGACGGAGACCGGAAAGGAGTTCGTATTATCAAAAATTCGTTTTAGCGCAACACATATAGCACGAATAGTTGGGAACTCGATAATTCATTCGTCTTAGACGACAATTTGTAATATCCGAATTCCAAATTTGTTTTAAACGAAGAAATCAACATTATTGTGTGTGGAACGTAGACTGGAAACGAGTTCATACTATCAGAAATTCGTTTAAAGCGAGTTCTTCTTAATGAGGTTGCATTGTATTCGTAATTTTCTCTTCCCGCTCGAGCTGCTTCCTAGTCCTCGCCCGGGCGGAAGTGAAGTCTGCAGACGCGGAAGCGGATCCGCGGTTCCATTCCATCCGTGGTCCAAGCGCTTGTCCGCCAGGCGTCGCCCCGCGCCACCGTCTCTCGGAACGTACGAAAAACAAAAAGTGCAAGTGATTGGAGGCGCGTGTGTTGTTTGCGGTGCCCTTTCACCCCGTCATCATCCGCCCTTTTTTCTCCGTTTCAACCCCACCCTCCTCTCTCTTTCAACCATCCCAGCCCACAGCCTACTGGCTACTACACGTATTATTAGCAGAGGTCCATTCTGTGTTTTTTTTCCCCCATCCCCCTCCTGGAGCCCTGCTTTTCTGCCATCATATACCTTCCACCCTATCTTGCTGCGCACAACCTTCTCCTGCCACCAACGACCAGGGACTTCAGGGGGTACTCATTGAACCCTAGTGCTCGGCTTCATCGGCTTTTTTAGCGCCGCACCAACGCCTCTCCAGGGCGGCAGAGGAGGCGCCCTCTTCGCCGTGCTTTTCGCACGCTCCTCCGTATTCGCCCAAAGACCATAAAAAATGGTGATGTCACCCCACGCGCGCTGGGGGTTTGTTTTTCCACATCCGTGATCCGAGACGGTGCGCTGGTGGCAGCGGTCAGCGCGTGTCCAGTTCGGTCGCTTTTCGAACTCCCATCAACACCACCGACTCAACGTCCAAAGTTTTTGGTTTGTTTTTTTCTCTCAACTGGCCAACCTTAAAATAAAGGGTTGAAAAACCTAACTTCCCGAAGTGCTGTGCGTCAGTGGCCCGCACGTGACCTAGTGCTTGACCATACGCGAGAACTGCTCCTGGATTATTTTTTGTACGGTTCGGAAGTGCGCCTCGTGATGGGAGGCCAGGGGACATGGACTTGAACCTTACTCCCAAAATCGGACCATGTGCGGTTTAAACCCCTCTGAAAAAGGTGAGATGAGACTCAAATCTTATTTGGAATATATGGGTGTTTTTATAGAAATTTGAAGCATGGTAACCTAACTGGTGTTGAAGTACTTTTTTGGACAGTACTCACTTGCGAGGGAAGTGCCATTTTATGCATTTATAAGAATTACAGAACTATTCTTGGAATCCTTGAAACATACTTAAAAACAGCCCCAAATTAATTTTTTAAGAAAACTTTCCAGTTACTTTAGAAAATGGTGAGATAAGTCTCAATCTTATTTGGGATACATTATACTGTATGTTGTTTTTTTTCGAGAAATTTGAAGTATGGTACACCTATAACTGGTGTTGAAGTACTTTTTTGGACAGTACTCACTGGCGAGGGAACTGCCATTTTGTTAATTTGGGGATTGTTTTTTTTAATTTTGGGGAATATTGATGATGTTGTTTTTTAGTAACAAGTCCTGATTTAGAATCTGCATTTTTGAAAATTTCTGACTGGTATTTAAAATACAGGATATGTTTTTTTACAATTTTACGTAAGGATAAGAATGACAGGACTATTCTTGGAATCCATGAAACATGCTAAAATAGCCCCAAATTAATTTTTGTTTTTAAAACTATCCGGATGATTTTGTACAATTCGTAAAATTTCAACAACATCCAGACCAATCAAGGATCTGTAAAATCTACCTTTTTTGAAAATTTCTGATTGGCATTGAAAATATAGGATATCAAAAGTCCTATTTTCATAACCTATTTTTAATAATAGGATTAATAGGAATAATAGGAATTCCTAGGATTATTTTTAATAATAGGAAAATATAGGATATCAAAAATCCTATTTTTAAAAACTTTCCAGTTACTTTCTGGGAAATTTAAACAACATCCAGACCGATCACAGAAAGTGTAATCCATTCATTGCTTTACCTTAGCATGAAGTCAAAAACATGTACCATTATGTAAAAATGTTCATTCTGAACGTACTTTCAAGAATGTATACGTATGTACTGTACGAGCACAATGTTCATATATTATCGGTAGCATATGGTCGATCTGGCTTTTGACCAACAGGTCGGTACTAGGCCATTTCGATGGCATGTTGTAATGTTGTATGGCTTGGCTTATGCCAGTTTTGCTCAGTTTTATTTTTTTTAATGAAATTTTTCGTAAGTTTCGAATGAAACAAGCTCGAAACATTCGATAAACAGAACCTTTCAATGTTTGAACTTTCGATGCAAACTGGACGTTGTGACGTCAAAGTTCGATAAATTTCTTGTAAACAATTCTCTGAACTTGACTGCACTTTTTTGAATTTCACTGAAATTTTCTGGTCATCACTGAGTTTGCAACTTGTATTAATGTTTTAAGTAATTTTTTCCCATCTACTTGGGACGAAGCTCCAGTATCAAATTCGGTGCCGATTTCGTAAATTTCTGTTAGAAACTGCGTACTTCTGTGGTAATTTGAGAGCACCCTGACAGGTTTTGGATTTATTTTCATTGATGGACTTTTGGAAAGCCTTTGACCTTTTACATTTGTTTGACTGTTACGATTTGACGCTGTCTTGGAAATTTGTTTCTAGTATATACTTCTGTAAAAAAATTGCTTATTTTTCCTCATATTGATCTGGTTTTTACTTTACCTTAGGCACTTTTAATCCATTCATTGTTTTTCAAAAAAAATGTTGCACAATTTTCAAGGAAGGTTATGAATGAGTTTGTCATCAGTTTTGGTTTTGTTGGTTCATTAAAAAATGGAATATCGGGGTGTTATGTACATGTTACGTACCAACAGTATTTGACCAAAAGTATATAACCGAAATCATATTTTGATCAAATGGATGACCAAAAGTATTTCATCAAATGGATGACCAAAAGTGTTTGATCCAATGATTGACCAAAAGTATTTGATCCAATGAATGACCAAAAGTATTTCATAAAATGGATGACCAAAAGTGTTTGATCCAATGATTGACCAAAAGTATTTGATCCAATGAATGACCAAAAGTATTTGATCCATTGAATAACCAAAAGTACATTTATATAGCCAAAATTATATTTGACCAATTGGATGACCAAAAGTCTGTAACCAAAATTATATTTGATTAAATGTATGACAGAATTTGACCAAATGGACGGACCTTCACCAGTACATGACCAATACTGTCAGACGATTGAAAATCGCGCATGTTTCTAACAACATAAGGACCGAAAAACAAAATTATAAAAATTCCCCATACTTCAGACTTTTTAATTGAAGAATTTTATGGCACGGGTAAAATTCGTGTCATTTCTGATGATCAGTTCACGAGCATATTTCGAATTCACGAATGCTAACCAACTCTCAAATTCCTGACTGCGATTTTTCTAATTTATTTTTTGCCAACCTGTAAAACAAGTCATTATAAAAGTTTAACGATATAGAAGCAATATAAAGGGTGGGGGGGGTGAGCTCGAGGGGGTGAAAATCAATATTTACTGCATTTAGTGCTCTATATATGCGGGGGGCAAGGGGAGAGGAAAAAAAATATAAAAAACTTATAAAAGTCAATCTTTTATATGCAGCGAGGGAGGGGGGAAATATATATCGACGAAGGGCATGTATAACGAAATATACTTTTGGTCATCCATTTGGTCAAATAGTTATGGCCGATCGTAAAAAATACACACGACCCTCCCCTTCGTTTTCTGGAGGGAGCCCCGCTTTATAGCCTCCCGTTTCCGCCATTTTTATAAGGGATTGAACCCAAGACGATTGACCACTGGTCATCCGCAACGCACGCTTTCAGACCCGCTAGGTTTAGTGAGGAGGGGTTACATCCCCCCCCCTTTTTCATCCTCTGTATCGTACAATAATGAGCTTTTTTATTAGACTATTAGGAAAAATTAAACATTTTTTTTCTGGAAGCTGTGAAGCTGTCCACTCACTGGTCAGTCGTTTGGAGAGGAAATTGGGACGGATGCGAATTTATTAATAATTATACAGTATATTCAGTACGTGTTGAGTGTCGAGATAAAACCCATGGGTCTGTCCTGCTGGCATCGGTCGTGTTGTTGTTCCGATGACCACTGACCACTGTCCACTCACTCCCTCCCTCCCCCTCCCTCCTTCCTTCCTTTCGCAAAGTTTTTATTTCTACGATGAAAACAGCACTAGAATTCGTCGGGATTTCGGCTTTCTAAAGAGTGGTCACTCCGCGAGCTTCCCCTCGCTGACCAGTGGCCAGTTGCGACGGGGGCTTTTGCTGCGTGCCGTACTGTTTTCTCGTTTATTTAATTCTCTCGAAGGTCAACAACTTTGCTCTCTGGTCGGAGAGCAACAAGTCCAGCTGGAATATGAAGTTGGGACTGCTGACCATTGGAAAAATAATACCGTCGATTTTTCTGAGAAAAACAACCGACGTTTTTAGGGTTTGAGACCATTGGTCAGCGATGACCGGCGGCTTTCTTTTTTTTCCCACTTGTTTTGCATTTTTGCAAATGATTGAAAATGGGTCACCGAGAGGGAAAGGCGTCCCATTTTCATTTTAAGTGTTAAAAATTAAGCGTAAAAAAGGGTCAATTCGGAACTTTGGCCAAGGGTCAGCTTGACCTTAATAACCTAAATGGTGGCAGGATTTTCGAACAAAAAGGATCCCTAATCCCATTCGCACTTTTTAAACTTGCTGAAAAGGACTCAGCTCGACTTACAAGATGTAGCATGCATGTTTTAAAAGGTTTCAAACAAAAATTTCATATTATAGATGTCTCATACAGTAAGTCCTTGAAGGTTTTACTCTACAAGCTGTCCTCAAAAAATGTCAGGAAGACCAGCACAGGCAAGCATACAGTATGTTTACAGTATTGTTTTTGCCACTCATTTTTTTGTATCTTGGGACTTCCTCTTCCTTAGGCCCGTTGTACACGACCCGGATTTCGCCGGACGGATTTTTTTTGCCCCTCCCCTCCGGATGTTAAATGTACGAACAACTATGCGCGTGTTTATACATTCCGGACCCCCTCACCCCGCCTTTAATTACCCGGTGGTAGCCGGGTCAAACCTCGGCTTGTCCGGATGCCGGCTACCGGACAAAAGTCTTGGTAAT
>JAQGAO010002400.1:0-19830 GCA_034697705.1 Ommatoiulus sabulosus | reverse complement strand
ATATTTAGGACTTTTTATTTTTTTTAGCACTTTTTTAGGACTTTTAGGACTTTTAGGACAAATTTGCCACCCTGTGTCTCTTTTGAAAGTTTTTTTTATTGTTGTTTTCAAATACTATATAAAAATCCACATGTTAAGCTATATATAGATATGTGAACATTTACATAAGAAATAAACTTGGCTGAAGTGGAATGAACGTTTCACGTAATCCACACACGCGAAAAAAACAAAAATGACTAAGAACACTTTTGCCATACAATTTCTCAATTTCTAACGTCCGCCTATATGCTAAAGAAGGGTTTTCCAAATAAACATCTTCGACCTGATCAACAAGGCGGCTAACAGATCGTATGGTGATCGTAATATATGGAACAGTTCAGTCAACATACACTTTTTACTTAAAATAATTAATCTACTATAATTACGGTAAATACAAGTAGTAGATATCATCAGCAAAATCAAACTCTATATACATACACAAAGTTTCCGTTTTTTTCTGTTCATACTCCCAGACAGTACCCACGAGTAGTTTCTTAAACTATAATGTGTTAGTTCGCATGTGTGCTCACTCAAAATGCTGGCAACATGAACAGACAAAAAGAACCATTTTTGAGCTAATAATAAACCTGGTATAGGTACAGTATATTTAAGAAAGGTGAAATATAACGTGAATATATAGTCAATCGATACCGCCATAAAAGAATAACAGTTAACACGTAATTGGTTGAAAAATAAAACAACTACTGTATATGATATCAGTGAGCTTTGTGTCACGTTGTGACGTTTAGGTATAGGTCCATATGCAAAGTGACAAGACCAAAAATGGCATAAGATTTATCGGTCAAAAATACATTAAAATTACAAAACTTAAGATTGTAGGTGCCCAATCATTTAATTGTGAACAAAAATTGTATATAAGTATCTTGCACTTATTTGCAAGAAAAGGATTCACTTATAACCAATGCGAAAGCCACTTGGTTTCTTTTTGACATAGCAAAGCTGTTCATTATCTTTAGATAATTATGCTACAGTTTTCGAAAAATGGATAACAGAAGAGAAAAATAGAACGTCGCCAGCATTCGTACAGTCAAAATTTCTTCTGGATACAACGTTAAAAATAAAAATGCAATGCCTACTTATAGCATTTCAGACACAACGACGAAATTTGTTCGAGTGGCTCGGAATATTAAATCGTAAACATTGTTTCAACTTGGACCAATATTTATAAAACGTAATCACTAAAATAATTCTTCTATGAGCGAATGAAGATTACAATGTTACAGAATCCGCCAGCGATATGCAATCCTCCACGTCTCAACATTGGCATCTTCAATTAAATCGAATGTTCATGTCCTGTGAATGTAAAATTAAAAAAAAAATTGAAATTATGGTAAATTCTTGATTAGCCTGGACGCTTAGGAAATGATTAAGAGCCTCAGATAATCAAAAAAATGCTGAAACACTCAAAGGCTTGGCATATAACCCAGATAAACTGATCTTTGCCAATCATAAGCCTGCTTTACTTGGCTCTGATGTCATTTAGAGGAAAAAAAAAACAAATATGAAAAATCAAAACTTCCTGAAAATTTTATAAATTTTACGATAATGACAGAAGTAGTAAAATAACGTAATTGGGGTTGCAATATATATATGACTATTTTCGTTTTTCACATAGACTTTCTAAAATGAGTCTAAATTGAGAATTTATAGAATGCATTAAAATTCCTATTTTCCATGGTCCGAAAAATTCTCCCGACGAATTATAATTACAATTTCTGCTTATTACCTGTGAGGGATAGCCATGCGGATAGTTGCCTGACCCCTGCGGCGAGCCATCATCAGCTTGCAAGTGGGGGAATATGAATGTGGTTTCGACAGGTCCATGCCCAGGGATGAATCCACTGGAAACAAACAGAAATTGATTCATTTAAGAATCGAAACATTACTCGTAAAGACAAAAAGCATTCAACAAACCTTCCAGAAACTGGATACCGAGAATTGGTAGACATTGTGTTGTTAGTAAACCCCTCAAAACGAGGTGGTGGGAGAGGCGGAGTTGCTTTAATAGAATCCAGAATGAATAACGACAGCTTTTTTATTTAAAACATGCTAAAAATTATGGTCCCGCAATGCATACCGGAGCCGCTTCCGCGTCCCAGTGTTCCAAAGACGTGATTGGATAACTGGAATGTGGCATATGGCGTCAACTCATCATCAGCTTCCAAAAAAAAAATACAAAAATGGGACTTCAGTAAAAGAAAGAATGACAATTAAGTAAATGATAGGTGGTGTCTTTAGCAAAGCTAATGTGCCCTAACCAAGTCTTGAATGGTCAACTGAGCGATTCAGGGTTCCTCGCTGCATGTAGGAAAAGCTTCCTGATCTATCACCACGCTTCAAAGTGTTATCGTTCATCGAGGGCCGGGCATCTGGAAAGTTGTGCATTGGTCATTAGTTGGCAGACATACAGAATTTTTGCTTCTAGGAAAATTTATAATATTGCATGAAATAAGCCATAAAAGGTGTCCATCATGGTTGGAAATAATGCAGGCTCCACAAACTTTTTTGGAGGTTAAAAATTCAATTAAAAACCGAAATGAAGTCATAGGCACCATGTCCAAACATTTTTTCATCTTAAAATAATTTTTTTCTGATAAATCCTCAATTTCTAATCTTTCAAAAACTGATTCTGGTAATCCATTCTCTATGTAAATTTTTTCGACGATAATTTTAGGCATAAAGTTTATTATTTTCTAAAATTATTTCTCTATATTTATCAAAAGGAAATGACAATATATATGAGTTTAATTTTATGTATTAACCCGGCTGTGAAATTATTTGAGGAAACAATAAATTATGTCAAAGAATGATTCCCAGGATGCCAGTATGCAAAAAAGTACCTAGGTCAATGGGGTGATCTCTTTTCTTCATTTTCACATAGAAGCAAGCTGCCGCCACAATAGCTACCAGAACAATAATTGTGCAGGCAATCGGGACGATGAGGTAAAAGTTCAAATACACCATGAGCCCCTCCACTTCTTCGTTAGCTGCATCAGACTGGATGTCAGGCGAAATCGTAGCTAGAACGAAAACCAAAATGGGTTGTTCGTGAATGTCGAATTGCATAAATGCACATTTTCACATCATGGAGTTTGAAAAATTGTGATACCTCCAGCAAATGTTAGAGTGGCAAAATCATACTCCGCCACATAAGATCCGGCACTGTTATGGGCAGTCATCCTCAAGCCGTACCATGTTCCGGATTTTAGTCCAGGCACGACCAGCCGGCGCTGCTCTGGCTTCACATTGCTCGACACAACAGACCATTCATTAGAGGATCGGGGTGCATATTCGACAACAAAAAACAGTATTGGGCACCCGTTGCTCTTCCACGTGTTCAGATACAAGGAGACAGAATTTGACGTTTCTTCGATTAAATCGAATTTTGTGGGAGGAGCCGGAACTACAGTTAAAAAAATTGCCAGAATAAATAATGGAACTGAGAAATAAGTTGACATCTTGATAGAATCCTTGAAACGAATGATGGGTAAGTTGCGAGCAGCAAAAATTGTTTTTTCTTAAATTGCTACTCACCTGTTCCATTAGTAGCAACAGTTAACGGAACTGAAGTCGGGCCTCGGCCTATCCTATTGAAAGCTGAAATCACGACTTCATACCGAGTTCCACATTCCAGACCGGTCAACTTATAGGTAGTCACATCCGAGGCAATGTTGACTTCTTTCCAATCATCCCCAACTTCCTTTCTGACCTGAATGATGTAACCTTCGAAATAACGTTGGACATTATTAATGATTAATTTGGTTAAGGATATAAAACTAAATTAAAGTTTGGTTGCAATGTCCCCATCAACCTTGGATTCTAGATGTTTTACTCGATGGGTTTCTCCACTGTATTTCGATGTAACCAGGCATAGTCATCAGGAGTTCGAGAGTTGGCGCTAACGGTGGGGCTGAAGTACAGGAAAAACAAGTTTATGAAATTGCCTTTCGTGTTTAAAAAAATAACAAAACTCTTGATTACAGTATGCTAATCTCTGTGAAACTGTGCAAATCACGCAGAGCAGCCTCAATATACAGTAAACTTAATAATTTTTTAAGGAATTCGCACTTTTCTAAAAAAAAGTTTGCCAATATAGCAAAGAAATAAATGCAAAATGTGACGTTACCCAAAACAAGGAGAGTGTATGTAATCGTGTCAGTTGAAAGCTCATTTTGAGTCTGGCAGGTGTAACTTCCAGCATCCTCTTCAAGAATGCTTTTTATTGTCAACGATCCATCAGACAAAATTTTCAACTTTCCGCCACTTTCGAGAGTTTTTCCTCTGATGTACACAAATAACAAGAGATAAATTGTTTGTCATAGAATAGAAAAGTTATTGACGTCAAAATAGGGTATGAGAAGTGTCATAATTTCGAGATAGACTTACTTGGCTGACCACGTAATTTTTGGCGTTGGAATTCCAACGGTCATGCAGGGCAGACTGATATCAGATTTCCAGGTTTTGACGACTTTGTCGTCGAAAGATGTGATCTTAGCCGGGACTACAACAAAAACGCGAATGAATACCCTTTCAAAATTAATTTGAATGCGGCTTTGGCACAAGCGGAAACATAAACTCACTCTACGGAAATTTACCCTGTAGCACAATAGAGAAGTAGACATTATACTGACTTTACAAGCTTTTGATCAAAGAAAGTAAAAAAGTGAAATTCAAGCAAGGCATGCAAGTTAAACTGACAATTAATCACCCAATAAACTGCCACATTTCAACCCTTTAAACCATTTAAATTTTATATCTTTCCCGACATAGGTTACACGTAAACATTCTCAAGTATGAACCTACCTCGTTCGTGGAGGTGGTAACTGGGCAAGGATTGCAAAGTACACTAGTTACATGCATTCACTATGTCTGCGGAGCGGTAATGTAGTAAAGATAGTAGATTACGGTCATGCAGAATCGGATATCTGCTAATCAAATTTGACAAAGATTAAATGAATTGGCAGGCTAGGTTGCATTTCATGCAAAAGAAGATTATTGAGTTAATATTGAAACCTTTCGTTGAAAAATGGGACAGATGTAAGAAAACGCACCTTTTGGGCCAACGGGACTCTGGCGGAAAACTTTTGAGGGCGAGCCTTCCCCAGCTGAAGTGGATGCTGTCACCCAAAATTCATATTGTTGGTCCTTGTGCAGCCGGGACACCTCGTAGTTTTTAGTGTGAGATGAAAAGGACTGGACGGATGGCGCCTTAAAGAATTTCTATAAATTAGTTTAAAATCACACTGCAGCTATCAATGTATAAGTAGCATAATTAATATCATTTTAAGCTATTTTTGTTTGTTTCAGATATCATTTACAGCAAAAATTGACAACATTTCAGCATACATTGTATCTATAAAATGCAAATTAGCACTATTCCATATTAGGCCCCAGGTCCTGAATTTCCATAAAACCATCACAAATGTCTTTTGATATACTTCATTACTGTATATATTATAAATATGTATATTTTAACATTACAACAACATAAGCATTCTTTCCATACGGTGAACGGAATTCACAATCTACGTAATTTTGCAGCTTTTAAGATGTGACAAATTTAACGAAAAAGTAGAAAGGGTGTGTCATGTAATAATTACATCTATGGTACGTGTTATTATTAACAATATCGGCTTATGCAATAATACTTTTTGAGGTCAAGTTTTGACAGTATTTAGTTTTTTCAGAAGTAATATTCTGTAAGCTTACATGGAACATATTGGTAATTTCTTCTTACCCAATTTAAAAGTAATTTATCGTGCTATTTCCTTAATTTTGCGTTTGAGAAATAATTAAATCATCAAATCTGTCAATTAAAGTACTTTGTACCCAACGTAATACAAACATTGTTATTGTTGCCATCTAGAAATCCAACCTTTGATTCCTTTGTGCCTTTCCAATATAGCGAGTAGGACCGAATCACCCCATTGGGATTTTCCGGAGGTTTCCATGACACGACTACTGAGTCCTGGGATGCAGCCACAACTTTAACATGAACCGGCGACTCAGGAACTTTGAAAACGATCGACAAGAAAACGTGAAATGAAAAATATAAAACTTTATGGTTCAATAACATGAAGGCTTCGATAACACACCATCATCCAGCGTTTTGCAGAAAATAATGATGCTTCTGGGTCCATCGCCGGTTTTTGTCATAGCCAGTGTTTCGATGCTATAGTTGGTGAACTTTTCCAACTTTGTTAGTGTCAGACTCGAAGACGAAGGTGATGCTGTGCTAACAGATTCTGATACAGTGTCTAAACATCAAATTGTTTCATTAATATAATTTGCTGGGGAGAACGCACAGAAACTGAATTGCTTTTCAGGATGAAAAGAAAGCATTCCCATTTTTAATTGCCTTTTATCAGATAGGTCACATCTAGGTCACCATTTATTCTATAGGTCACGAACACATGGGAATGCCTCCTTAAATTATCATGTACAACACCATCATTGATTTGTGTGCTGCACCTTACCCACCAAACCAGTCAGCAGCTGACTTAATCATTATTTTATATCCAGTGAGGATGCCATTGATGGAGTCAGAAGGCGGTGCGGTCCATGTCACGTGAATGCTCTGCGATGTCAGCGTGGTACAACGAACATCCGTGGGTGCCTGGTTAGGGGCTTCAAATAAAAGTTAAGAAGAAAAAGTCCAATGAAAGTCTACTTTTGTTTTCACGCAAAATAGTCTGATCCTACTGAATATATCAAACTCTGGTATTGGCAATCCAAAGAAAGGATTATAACTTCTAGTTATTTTCCTCTTTGAAGTATAATCTTCGAGAAAATTTCGATTTAGAATGAACCACTAGTTGAACCTCTTAAGCTTTTCGATCACAACAGCAAGTAATCCATAATGGCCAACATTTTAATGCCTCGTATTCAATTCGACATTGCATTTTGTACGTACATCCTTCAGAAGTCATCACAAGAACAGGTTCCGATTGAGGGCCTTTTCCCTGGCTATTGTACGCTTGCACGACTATGGCATACTTCTTAAACTGCATAAGTCCAGAAATCTGAATCGATAAGTTTGGTTCATTCGGGTCGGGAGTAAGAAGAGTCTTGAGTCGATAAGAATCCTCTGTATCCACTTCTTTGTAGCCTACGTAAAATCCTAACATTTTTCCATTCCAAAGTCGTTTTTCTGGCATCTTTTTTAAAATTTAAAGATCATCAGTCTTAGTATATATTGTTTTGAATTTGTTTAAGAAGGCAAAAAACTACCTTCCATGTGATCTTGAATGTTTCTGCATTTACGGTTTCAACTTGAACATTCAATGGCACTCCTGTTGGCACTAAAAGTACAATTTTTGAATATTATAGATTTGGAAATGGGCATTGATAACTTATTACAAATAATGTACCATTAGTGAGTGAAAAATATTATAAGGATAATTGATACACCACAAAGAGTATATATGCGAGAAAATATGTTTAAGGTAAAGTAGGATCTTCGACATTCCTAGATATAATTCCATATAATATCACATAATAAACTACTACTCACCATCTTCACTGGTTGTCGCGTGCAATATTTGACTCGATCGACTTCGTCCTTGTGCATTCTCTGCGAACAAACGGAACAAATAGCTTGTATCGGGTTGAAGATGTGCCACAATACTGTTTGTAGGTTCACCATTTACCGTTTCCATGGTAATAGCGTTATCCCAAGAATCTACGTAAGTATTACAAATTCAAGGTGGTCTCTTAGATCATCTTTGTAGCTTAACGAGTTAGAAAAAATTAATCCAAATTTCTTTTAACCTATTTCCTTTTTGTACTGTATTATGTATTTCTTAATTGCATCGTTTCCATTATATTTCATGCTCCACATAATTTCAATGGCACTACTTGTCTGGGACGCTATTTTGACGTCGCTTGGAGCATCCGGGGACTCTATAAGCACAAAACAATTCCAATGGATTAATAAAATGATGCAACTACAGCTCTAATTGTCAAATAATTCCTTTTACCTAAAATCACGAGCGAGGAAGATGTGCTATTTTCTCCATACTTATTCTTTGCCGCGCACTTGTAGCTACCATTATCTTCTCGGGCAATTTTGTGTATCGTCAGAGTTGATGAAACCTCACTGCTTTGATTAATGACTTGAATAATGATCCTGTTTAGTAGAAAAATATTCTCTTTTTCCATATTGAAATCGATATAGCAAAAAAGTAAACTTTGAACATTAAAAAGACGATTTTAACAACTACATGTATCTCAAGTTTCTGAAAATTCTTTTTTTTTCCAGATTATTTTAATATCAATAACAATATGCTGTTTTAGTTGTGAATAATTTTAAGAAAATAAGAAGAAATAAGAAATTTTTCTTTTTTAAAATTATCCTAAAACAAAGTTTATATGTTACGTACCTTTCACCATCCATTGCTAATTCCTTATTTTCCTTGTACCAAGTGACGAACATGGGAGTGTCTCCTGAAATTTCGCATTTCCACTGCACATTTTTTCCTAAAGTAGCTCGAATTAAGCTGAGAGGTTGTTTGAAATAAGGAGGTGCTGCAAAACACCGAAACAACAAGCATTTGCTTGAATACACTAATGGTAACTTGTTAGACTTCTAAACAGCATAATGAATTAAGTTACACGATTTATGTCGTGCGCAATGATCACCATTTATTTTAACTTGCACCGCAGCATCGAGCGGTATTCCAATTCCATTGGAAGCACGGCATAGATAGTAGCCTTCATTCGCAGCACTGACTTTGTTTATAACCAAGGAGCCATTTTCTGCAATTTTAAGGCTGTCCGAATTGTGCAGTAAATTCATTTCGTTGTCCAACGTCTCGAAACCTGCCTTACAGATACAAAGCTATTTAGCAGAAACATTTATAAAATTGACAAAACGCACTAAACCTAACTTGCCTTTGGAAAACATCCACTGAATGACCGGTTTCGGATATCCGTCAGACTGGCAGTCCATGATAACCGTTTCCCCGTTAACCACAGAACTGCTTTTCGGTTCAACGAGCCATTTTGGCCTCACTGAAAATTGAACGGAGTTTTTAGAAAAAATTCGAAGTTTGTAGCGATTTTAAATTGCATTGCATATCAGCAAATGAGAATATAATGTATATTTAAGCCAAGGAGGGAAGTTATATCAACGCAATTTGCTTTTTGTTAAAGGAAACCTAATATGATTTTCGCTTAATTTCTAAAGCCCATTTACCCTTAACAAGAAGCTGTGCCGAGTGTCTAGCCGACCCTGCATCGTTGCTCGCAATACAGGTGTAAAGCCCGTTGTGATTAGAGTTTACTTCGGTGATGGACAAAATGCTAGAATGCTCATCAAACGATCTGACCATGACTCCCTCCACCCCAGGAACAATTCTCTCATCATCTTTTTCCCAATGCAATTTTAGTGGCAAATCCCCTCGGCTGACCACGCAAGACACTCGAGCCAGCAGCCCCTCAACTAAGTTCTCATCTTGAAAGGAGAAGGGCACGATCTTGGGAGGAACTAAAAAAATAAGAGGATGGCTAAGGTGAAGCAGTTTAATAATGTGGCTTCGCCTATACAAAAAAAAAGACTGTAAATGTCATGGAAACCGACTATTTCAACTAGGATAGTAATCTGATGGCACAAGGAAATTGCTGTAAAATCGTTACGAAAAAGTTGTTTGAGATTCTATCCAAATCAAGTGAGAGAGCTTGTATTCAGGCGATGCCACCTTACCATCCCAATTCACTTTCACGAAGCTAGAATATCCATCAAGTTGAAATTAATATGTAAGGAAAAAATTTGTAATCGCAAACTTTGATGACAATTGGAACAAGCACGTCTAACTTTTGCCATTTGAAAGATAGATGAAAAATTGTAGTTACACATAAGACGTTTTCATCTTACTTATTACATTAAAATCAAAATTGGTGTCTATTCTCACTCGCTCATTTTTATTCACAAGCACGGCCTACCATTCACTACCAAAGCTGTTGTGTGGCTTGCAGAGGCCGCACGGTTTTGTGCGACGCAAGTATAGTTGCCACCGTGGCTCGAGTCAACGTGGTCAATGGTCAGAATGCTTGTGTATGTGTCTACTTTTCGAATGGTGATGTTAAGAGCCGATGGAATGGGCACGGCATCTTTAAGCCAAGTTATGCTTAGGGGAAGGTCGCCTTGATAAACCACACATGTAAGGCGGGCCAGTGCTCCCTCAAACAAGTGATCCCCTTGGAACGAGAAGGGTACAATCTTCGGTGCTACTGAAACAATGAAATAGGCCATTTAGCAATTACCGTTCACCCGGAGCACCGCTTCGTAACGGTCTACACCCGCTCCATTTTTGGCAATACAGGTGTAGGTGCCCGAGTGAGTGGTTGAGAGGCTCCCGATGGAGAGAATGCTTGACAGTCCGTCGACGTCATGGACGGAAACTGCCGCAGAGATCAGCAAGGGGACATTATCGTGCAGCCAAGAAAATTGGATCGGGGTATCACCCTCCTGCAAGCCACACACCACCCTGGCCGGCGAGCCTTCATAATGAAGGTCACCGAAACGAAACGGCATTATTTTCGGGGCGACTGAAACGAAAACATCGGATTAATCGGTGCTTGGCCCATGGTAAGAAATTACCGCGAACCAGCAGTGGAGCCGTGTGGGCGGCCACTCCCGCCCTGTTGCGTACGACACAAGTAAAGTTGCCAGAGTGCTGTGAGCTAACATTCTCGATACTCAGTGACTCCGTTTGGGCGTCGTACTTCCGGATGGTCACACCCAGTTCACCAGGGATGGCCAAGCCATCTTTCAGCCAATCAAATTCGAGGGGCGAATCTCCTTGGCTTACGGCGCAGGTGACATGAGCCCGCATCCCTTTGTAAAATTGATCATCGAGAAAGCTGAACGGGATAATCTTGGGTGGCACTGAAAAGGAACGCAAACAAAACAACTCGTTTACCATTGACGGACAGTTCCGCCGAGTGGGTCGCCGTGGCGGCACGATTACTGGCCACACAGGTGTACTTTCCGTTGTGGGCTGGCGTGATGCTGTTTATGGTAAGAATGCTGGAGAACTCATCGAGAACTTTGACTATCACCCTTAGCTCGGGAGAAAGTGCTTCCCCATCTTTCAGCCACGTGACGTTCAGTGGCAATTCCCCCTCGGAAACCACGCACTGAAGCCGCGCTCGCATGCCTTCCCTTAAAAGCTCATCTTGAAATTCAAAGGGAACTAATTTGGGCGGAACTGTAAGGTAAATAACTTTTTAGTCATAAAGGCTTCTAAAATTTGAACAATTTTTTTGTGCAATAAATGGTTTTACGCAGAGAACATTTTTAAAATTGCACTTGTTTTATATTGACTTATTTTGGGCTAGATTTTTGTGATAATATAAGTTTTTAATGGGGGATACAGCGTAAATTCAATAGAAACTTTTAACAAAATGTATTTTGATCAATTTGAAATTATTGATCAACAATGAATTGAAATAAATTGAATGGAAAACAATAAAGGTTATTGAATCTACAAAAGCTTAAGTAAACATAAACATTATTTAATGGAATTATTTTGAAATTACTTAAAAAGAGAAAACGATGTTAAGAATATTACCTATAACTTGAATATCAACTCCACTTGAAGCCTCTTGATTCAAAGAGTTCTGAACCTTGCAATGGTACATGCCACCGTCCGAGTGATGCTGAACATTCTTAATCCAAAGGGTTCCATTCTCAAACGTTTTGTATCGAAGATTCAACGGTAGTATTTTGCTGGTACCTGATCGAAAATTTAAAAAAATAAATAAATAACAAGACTTCAAATTAAAGCTAGCAAGAGCCCATAAAAGTGGTCAGTTAACCTCTACTCCAAGTAAACGTTTCAAGTGGGTGCCCAAAAACTGGACAATTCAAATATGCATTTCCTCCAGCTACTGCTATCTTTTTGACAGGGTCTCTTGCTGTCAGCTTCCCTAGATATAGAAAAGAAAGAAAAATTGCTGTAAGCTTACAACAATATGTTAAGAAAAAGCAGTATAAAAAAGCACTCACCAATGACGTTGATCCTTGCTGAAAACCGGGCCTCTCCAGCTTTATTAGTTGCAACGCAACCATACAAACCACCGTCCTCAACAGCCAATTGTACAATTTCCAGAGTGCTAACGGCTTTTCCACTGTTATCGATGGTGGATATAACACTAATTCTAGATGAATTATTCAGAAAATTTTCTTCCAAAGTCCACGAGATTTTAGGAAGGGGAATTCCAGATGCCGTACAACTAGTAGAGACAGTTTCTCCAGGCTTTCGAGTAATTTCTTGAAATGTTTGTTCAAAAAACGGAATAATTTCTGTAAAAAATATTTATATAAACACATGTAATAATAATTTTTTAAGTTATTTGGTGGAATATGAATCATGTTCTCATATGAATCATGTTGATTGACCGATGGTCACTGCTAAAATTTAAACTGGAGTAAAAAAACATTAGAAAATTTACTACATATGTGTTTTGAGAAATTTGAAATTTAGTCCAACGTTGTTTCTATTCTTAAAAATTAGTACAAATTATTTGTCAAAAAGCAGTCATCACGTGAAGACCATTCAAATACACTAATTATCAGTGACCCTATAAAGGTGCTAAAGATTTTTCAGTTTACCAGACAGCCGCAACTGAGCAGATGCTTGAGCCATGTCACTATTACTTTTGAGCAGGCATTGATACATTCCTTGGTCAGAAACTTGCACGCTCTTCAGTACAAGTTTATTCCCTGTCGCATCAGGAATTGGAGAACCATTATGAAGCCAGTTAATGGAGGTGGTACTGGGACCGTTGCTAACACACGTGAAAGTCACAGACTCTTCCACTTTGGAAGTATGCAGTGTGGGGGTAACTTTTGGGATGAGCGTTTCTTAAATTAATAATGATGCGTTTTAATGCATAAGAAACAGGCATATTTTGCAATTAAAAACAACTGAAAATATTTAATTGGAAATTATACCTGCAACCGTCACCGAAACTTCATAGAAATCCTTCCCATTTTCATTAGAAGCTTCGCAGACGTAGGTCCCAGCATCAGATGCTTTAATATTATCGATGATTAAAGCTCCATTTGACAGAATAAAATTATTTTCAAACTTGATGGGGACTAAATTACTAGTTTTATTCTTGCGCAGCCATCTGCAAGAATTGACAGAAAAGTAGAATTGTAAAGCATAAACAATGATGAGATTTATGGAAAGAGTAACTAAAATAAGCACATACTTCAAGTTTGGCAATGGATTGCCTTGCACAATGCAAGGTAAAATAGCTTTTTTTCCGGGAAAAGCATCAACAGATGAAATGCTTTGGAATATTTTTGGCTGGACACTACCTTGAGATTCTATCAAGAAATTTAATAAACAAAATATATACATAAAAACTTTCGTGAAGTTATTTTTTTTTCGGATTAACCACTAAAGACGAAATTAAGCTCAACCTGTCACAAACAACCGCCCAGCTCCTGGATTAACTCTGGTAACCCCAGTCAGGAAATTTTTCGTTTTACACTTGTATCTTGTTGCTGATTCACTCGTGCTTACATTTTTCACATGAAGATCCCCATTGGATAGCAGTTCATATTTGCCATTTGTTTCTGAGCAAAGGATTAGGAATGTTAACAATGTGTAAGACAAGCAAACAAATTTGCCATGATTGCCAAAATGCTCACCTTCAACAGCAGGCTGAATTAACAACTCATCATTCTTAATCCACCCGATGACTTTAACATAATCGGCAATGATGAATGGCAAGTGACATCTCAGAACTGCTGAATTTCCATCGATGGCAAACACATCATATACTTGGGCTTCATAACTCTGCTTGATTACTGGAAAAGGAAATTGAGCACATATTGGTGTGATTTTTGGCTGGTTGGAATGAAATTTTAGCGTTCACCTATTACTGCACAAGAGGGTTAATACTAACGTCGGGGGGATGTGTCAGCATTACCTACTTAGAAATTTTTGAATTTTACCTACGAGGAAGACTTCCACTCCCAAGAAGGACCATTAACATGAAGAGATTGATCAAATGGGAGCTACACCTTGTAGTACCCATAACGACCACAGATTAAAATTTCATCCGAAAGAGCCGCCATTTAGATAATTTGCACATCTATAAAAATCTCAATGACCTCGGCCAGAAAGCGAACCCCGTAATCTAGGGATGACGAGACTCGAGAGCATTGCCACGTGACAGTTGGCGCGGGCATCAAGACTACTGTATAGTACTTGATGAATTGTGAAGATTTTTGTTTGTCTAAAATTTTGCATGTAAAGGCCTGCAGAATATATAGTATGATAAACGCCTTTCAATTCATAATATGAAATATATTATGGCATATTGGGGAATGGCAATTTGATTTTAATCATGAAAACATCAAATTGTTAAACGGTATTTCCACACAAATTACTGTTTATTTATCCATTTCTGCTTTTTGATTTAAAGGGAATCTTTAATAATTTTCTAAATGTAGCAAACAGCTTTCATGCTCGTGATATTTGACTAAAACTGCAACATCAAATCAGATCTACATTTTGGGTTGTGCTGGTAATCACAATTAAAATATATAATAATGCATATGCAGTAATAATTGATAAAATAAAAAAATGTGCAGCTTACCACCATGCACATTGACATCTCTGCTCCTAATTGTACCGGCAGAATTCGTAGCAGTGCAGCGATAAATGGCAAAGTGAATATCAGGTCGGTATGCTTCTGCTCCAAATGGGTAAAACTTCAAGTGCCCCTCTGGGGTAATATCACGCACATCAGGGATAGCTGTAGCGAGGGTGCCATCAACTAAGGTCCAAGAAATTCTGGGTTGGGGCGTTCCTTCGGCACTGCATTCGATTTTTGTCCCAGTAGAGTTTGCAAAACTGACTTTGTTAGGAGGCTCTTTTGAGAAACGCAATTGTGGCACATCTATAAAAAAAAATTATTTCCATGATAAAAAATCTCAATGAAACTATGGCATATCAAGACTATAAAGTCTTAATTATTCTAACAATACTGGAATGATCTGCCTTATTTTTCTAGACAATAAGCTATTGTTATCTAAATTGCTGGATTCAAACGTTTCTTATTCCCCTACAAATGGCATTAATTTACATACAACAACAAAAATAAATAAAAATAAACAAAACGCAACAATTACCATAATTTAACAATGGCCAAGAAGCAATAACTGAATAAGTATTGCTGATGCGTGAGTGTTTAATGTAATTTATATTCATGAATTGAATTGAATTCATGAATTGAAAAATTGAATTGAATTGATATCGTAAAATAAAATGCCATTGGCGAGGATGAATTCCGGCCATCATATGGCTTTCTCAGAAATGGCCATCAATGGATTGTGCAGAATTAGTTGCTGGAAATTAAAGTTAAGAAACTTATGTGTTCAGCAAATTTCCAAGATGAAGAGTGACTTTCGCCTGTAATTCAGCTTTCAATTAAATACATGTATATGGTATGACATTTTAGTGAACCATTTTTAAGGTTATAATGGGTATATATAATGAAATCCATATCAAATATGATATGCTCAATTTCCTGATCGAATTAAAATCTAAACCTCAAAACTATATATTAACTGCATATGCTAACAACCAAATTAATGTATGCATGTACCGTTAAACTAGGTATAAGCTTATTTAATTAGCCCAGCTCTGAAACATATTTATATGGCAGAAGCATTATTAATCATACCAACTGTCAAACTTAATAAACATGCACTCAGGAAACAGGATGTTATGTCATATTCGACATTCATTCATTCATTCAAATCTACATGTATACATGGACCTACTAGTACATGAATTTAGGACGCACGTATACCCTTGTAATTTGCAAGGGAAAAGAAAAGTAATAAGGGCGTTAATCTTGTGCAATTGCATGCTATATAGGAGCATGTCAAAAATGAAAGTTTCAACTGGCGCTTTTTACTTATATTCAATTATAGAGCAAGTGAGTATATACATAATGTCATAATTTAAATTGTCTTGCTTGATCTTTGAAATTAATGTCTAAGATATTATTCTTAACGGACAATGTCATGTTAATAAATCAGTGAGTGAATAAACCTTGAATGATTGATAACCAATTTAAGTTCGAATGGCATTACCTTCAGCTGATGTCCCCAAGATTAAAGTTTGGATGAAAATCAGATACACCACCCTCATGGTGGTAGGAGAGATAAATCCTCTGAGTTTGTCTTTGCAATAAAATTCGAAAATATGGTCTTCTTTACCTCAAAATTCCCCGCGATTGGAGAAAAGCATACAGATAGCACCACAGTGTTAACAACTGGGGGTAAATTACAAAGGATTTGACAAGAGGAAGCAGCTGCCTACCCCTGGCACGTGCAATGGAAGGGGATTTAAAGATGGCGGACAAATCGTCTGCTTTCACGAAATGATCCGTAGGAATTAACTGAAGCCAGAATAGGGCGACGCCATGATTAAAGCAAAAATTATAACTACATATAAATTATAGCTATGGAATTTGAATAAATATTATTCAATCAATTTTATTTTAGATAAAAAGAAAATATTTTAATGCATTAAATATTGTCATAATCGACAGTTTCGTGAAACAAATATTTCGATTATTATATATTTTCTAAATTTAAAAATACTTTTGCCTTTAATTTAAAATAACTGTTCATTATTTTCTTTCGGATTTAAAAAAAAATACTTTTTTAACAATTAGTTTGGCAAGTTTAAGTTAGTGCAGACTTCTGACCACCATGATGGTCACAATAACTTTGAATGTTTCAAAATGTTTCATAAACATGACTTGATGTTTAAATAAATACAACATTTTATTATCATCTTAAGATGACTTTAAATTATTATAAACAAATTTACAAATAATTTAGTAACATGACAAAACATTATATTTGTAGTTATCTTTCAGATTCTCAAATTGCCTAAACTGGTCCAATTTCAACGTGCTCATGGTTGAAAACGTACGTTATGTTCGAACAGCTGGTTACACACTCACACTACATTTAACTGGCATGTAGGCTTGTTGATCTGAGCATTTGAACATAACACAGATTCAACCTGTTACTAAATAAACTGTTGGCAGATTTGTGGCTCATATTTCCAGGCAGCCTGTGACACCTGGCCTCCTCAACTGTGTTTTATATGCTGTGGTTTCGTGCGGATAAACTTAACGGGGTGTACAATGATAAGAAAAGGAAAGATAAACAGCTTAGTCCAAATCTCAATCTAAACAGCTTGCCTTTACCCAAACAGTTTTGTATGCGGCGAATGTACTCTCCACATAAAAAAATAACAGAAATTGGTTCTTTCCTGACATATGGGAAAATTTAAAACCATACTTCCACTAATTAGGGGCCATTATAGGCCCCCTTAATTAATTTGAAAGTGGACATGTCTATCGTATATTGCTTATACTCGATTCTTGGATTATCTAAGGGTTAGATTAATTTGTGAGAAATATCCGGCTATCCGTTTTATATACCAAAAATCAATTGTACCACACCTTTAAAGAGGAGAATGTACTCTGCACATCAAAAAATAATAGAAATTGGTTCTTTCTTGAAATATGTGGGAAATTTAAAACCATACTTCCACTATAGGCCCCCTTAATTAACTTGAAAGTGGACATGTCCATTGCATATTGCTTATACTCGATTCTCGGATTACCTAGGGGGTGGATAAACTTGTGAGAAATATCTGGCTATCAGTTTTATATACCAAAAATCAATTGCACCACACTTGGCCTCTAATCATTTGAAATAATAAACGTTTTTGAGAATGATTATTTCTTATTATTTTGCAGTTTATCAGGAGGACATGAATGTCATCATTCTTTCCTGGATCTTCTTGCTTGTTCGTCTATTTAAGAAGTGTGCTTGACTAGGGTGTATGACACAAATTGGTCCATGAGATCCTCAGGTACGCTTCCAACTTTGATGCATTCTCCTGACTTTCCTAGGATACTCTTAACCAAATAAAGTCTGCTCGGAGATAAAGTAATCAATGGGTTGGGCAGTGACGCCATGTTGGAGCCCTGTTTTTGGACACTGGTAGCAGCGCCAATAGCATTAGTCCTGCACAATTCTTTTCTTTCAAACTTTGGCAGCACACCCACCTCAGGTTGGAACTGCAGAGTACAATTTTCACTTTCTTCCAAAATAATTTCAGGCTCCATTACACATTCCTGCTCGACTTTTGCGGCAAAATGTGCTTGAAGATCAGTTGCTGGTAACTTTTTTGCGGCATCAAGAACTTCCTATTTTTATACGAAAAATAAATTGGTCATATCTTTTTATAGAGTCTTTTCAGATTACTAACTAAACTAATTCTTACGCACATCACAATTTTTCACTGCCTTCTCCTCAAAAGTCAATCTGGGAACCCATTCCGAATCTAGACAGCATTTGCAAAAAACGAGAATGTACTTATCAATAAAGATGAAATAAGTGCAGCTTGTGACGAATTGATTCTCTAACAAAAAATAATTGTTTTACTCAATTTACTGCAACAGTCACGAGAGCTTGTTACATTTTGTTGCAACAATTCCTTTTCTTTGAGACACTGTAACCGCTGGGATAAGGTTCCTCCACGATGCCCTTGAGATTGATGGCAGAACAAGGTAGGAATGGCGTCACTTTTAATTTGACGTCTATTTGTGAAGTTCTGGTACGTAAAACAGCTTTCCTCGAAATGCAACGAGCACAATCTGGAGTTTGACGTTGGGGTGTAGTCCATACGTTTGATCGCTACGAGCCATTGGTTCAACAAATGTGGGCATTGTATCGGAAATCTGTGGAAGCTTATGTCTTTTTCCCTCGTATTATACGAGTGATTTGAACACCCTTTTGCAGCACAAAAACTTCCAGGCATTCTGTAATGAAAACGTGGAATTTATCAATGTCATCTCCTGAATTAGCGAACGCTAAAAGTATTCTGGTTAAAGCTTTTTCGTTTGATTGCATTTCAAATTAACCTTAATTTTCTAGCTGCTAATTATCCTGAAAACTGTTATCGGTATATACATACACTGTACATGCAGTATGTACAAGACACGTTTAATTTGCATCATCTTGCAAACACATGTGATCAGCTTCATGAACTACGCAGTACGTAGCCCGTATTGTACACATAATACAAGTCTCTCGTAATATACATTTAAAATATCTAAGCAAAAATCGCGTAGCAGGAAAATCACTACCGACGAGCAGCTGGCTTCAGTTTTCAAGAAACGAATCGTAGCTGGGCGTGGCTTCATCGTAGTGATCCATAGCGCAACATAGAGGCGCTGCAGTGTTTTTGCCATGAAAAAAGTGGCGAGTGCATGAACCCACTTATAACCTCTATACTTGTGGTTACAGAATCCAGTAACTCCGCCCACGTTTACCTAGCCACACCTACACAGCGTCGCACTGGAATAGTCGAGGGAATAGTGTACATTTATGAGCCAAAGTGAGCTACTTCAGTGATCTAGTTCAACGCTCACTAGTTCGAAGTGAACTAAAGTGAACAACCGTCAACGAGGTAGATCACTTGCTCCCTAAATTGAGTGAACTAGTTCTTCTTAAATTGTCGTTCACTCAATCATCTAGTCGTCTTTGCTGTTTGAAAATGGCGGGTATGAACTTTTATTCCACTCAGATAAATGTGATAGGCCTAGTCAAACAACATACTATTTTGTCGGGTATTACGGAAGTATCCTTAGGAAATCTAAAAAAGAGAAAAAAGTGAAAGAAATGGCCGCCAAAATGACGTGTTTTTTCTC
>JAQGAO010002399.1:0-19833 GCA_034697705.1 Ommatoiulus sabulosus | reverse complement strand
CGCAAGCTGTTCCCGGATGTACCGTTGTTTCAGTCGCGTTCTGTCAACGCCCTCGCTCGTTGAAGGCTACTCACGAGTAAATCTCGCTAAACTTCGTAAGTTGTTTTCATTTTTGAATGATTTTCGATCACCTTGCGTTTCTTTAGTCTTTTATAAACGGTTATGCGAGAGTTTATTGGGTTTTTATGCCCTCGTTGGATGCCGTTGACTGGGAAAGTTGATGGGCCCGAAACCAAGATGGCGAGTCTCATTCAACAAAATCGTATTTCCTTTAGGCCTAAACATTTCCTTTTTCGCCGGTCACTTTCGCCACATCTGTTCGATTTCGAATCAAAATTTCCCAGGGAAGCTCGTTTCGGAACCTATGCTTCAACACGTTAGCTTTAATTTCATCGAAAAACCGTTTAGTCGCTGGTGTTGCAATTTTTGAGCATGTACCTTTTCTTGGAAATCGTAAAAAAAGTGAAAACGAAGGTTTGATACGCTGACATTTTTGTAGATTTCATGATAAGGAATTTGGGAAATGATTTTTTGGTTCATTCGTTGTAACTGCTTATAAAACCGACTGGAAGTGTATAAAAGTACCGCATCACGAAGTAATTTCGCGGTAGAGAGGCTTGCTTGTTTGTTGCGTTTGTGATGTCTTGACATGTACATGTATATAGTTGACAAACAATTTATTTTTGTAATTAATGCAAATTTTAACAGGGTTATTCGTAAAGTCATCACGTTTGATCGTATATATCACATAAGTTGCTCGTTTATTATTAAGTGGCTAATCGCTCAAACAAGAAAAAAATCGATTTGGGTGTGTCAAAGTTTACTGGCCAGTAAACGCGTTTTTTAGAAATTAAAATGTTAAATATTCGACAAATTGTGCCGCTATAGTGTAACGATATTGGCTTCAGATGCGGAAAAGATACTGTAGAAGTTGCTGTATCCAGTAAGGATAATACTTGTTTTACATTTAATGCACGTTTGGTCTACAAGGCAAATCGTACGTTGCTATCATAAAAAGTTGATTGAGCAAACGTTTTGATTTCTCGCGTCAATCAGACTGCAGTGTTTGACAGAAACATCAGTAATTTAAGTAATTTGTCTGTTTAAGCAACCATCGTTTCTTTTAAAAAAATTCATATTTCGTACTCTAGTATATTGATTAATGAGTTATTATAGGCCTATTATATGGTTATAATGCGAGTCTTCATTTCATCATTTCAGATATCTATTAAAATGCAGACCATCAAATGTGTAGTTGTCGGAGATGGGGCTGTCGGCAAGACATGTTAGTGATGGATTTTAACTATTTTGTCATGAAAGTGTCCTAGTCGTAACCTACTTGCATGGAAATTTATTTTGACGAGAAAATAGTCTGTGTATCATTGTTATTGGTTGTACAAAATCACCTTTTGATCATCCATCTATAAACTTTGTTATCTTTATACATTTTTTTCTGAACAAAAAATTGCTGTATTTATACTATCATTCATCCTAAAAATAGTTCAGATTTGTTACAAATTCAATTTAGAAAATGATGCATTAAGTCAAGTCAATCGCAACTGATTTAGGAGCATTCTTCTGAAATTGGGCGAAATCCCCCTACCATACGGCATTTATTTGCTGACTGTGGGGTACTGAGTTGTATTGAATCTAATACTTTTAGTTAGTACCAACGTACAGCTACTAATTCCCATGTTGCCTTGTGTGCTAGGTTATTAATAATACATTAACTTGGATTTTTGTCAGGCCTTTTGATATCTTACACCACAAACAAGTTCCCATCCGAATATGTACCTACGGTAAGCTATTTTAAACATACATAAGATCTGCTATGAGCTTACAATTCGGTTTTATTTAATGTGGTTTTTTTTCAGGTATTCGACAATTATGCCGTAACTGTTATGATTGGTGGTGAGCCGTATACCTTGGGTCTTTTTGACACTGCTGGACAAGAAGACTACGACAGGTTAAGGCCTCTAAGTTATCCTCAGACTGATGTTTTCCTCGTTTGTTTCTCCGTTGTCTCTCCTTCCTCATTCGAAAACGTTAAAGAAAAAGTGAGTTATGGTAATTGAGTTATGCCATGACATGCATTGAATTGTCATGCAATTTAAATTCTTTGTGTTTTCCATTTTAGTGGGTTCCTGAAATTACGCACCATTGCCAAAAAACTCCATTTCTTCTAGTGGGCACACAAATAGATCTGCGAGATGATGCCGGTACCGTTGATAAATTAGCAAAAAACAAACAGAAGCCAATCTCGTTTGAGCAAGGAGAGAAATTGGCCAAGGAGTTACGGGCTGTGAAATACGTCGAATGTTCGGCCTTGACACAGGTTAGTGGAAACTGTTCGATTTTTCATGTAAGATATTCTTATAAAACCTTCATTTGAAATCATTCGCACGATTAGATGCCTTTTTAGTGCTGTCTTTCGTTTAAATGAATGAATGTTTTGATCAGCAACTTCGTTTCAGTCGCAAAATGCATCGTTTTTAACGATATATGACGAAATTCAAATTCTCTGTAATTGTTCAAGATTGCAGAAACGTAACAAAATAATCCAAATTGGTTCTGATCGTCATTTTGATTACTTTGCCATTCATAGTCACCGTTTATTTTTTCAAGACAAATTAACAATTTTATATCTTTATCCTCTTTGACACGTGATTATGTACTTTCTCGTTACAGAAAGGGCTAAAAAATGTATTTGACGAAGCGATTTTAGCTGCCTTGGAACCGCCAGAGCCAGCAAAGAAGAGGAGGTGCTGCCTGTTGTAATGAGTCGCAAGCACAATAATCGGGAGTAATTTCTTGAAACAAACTTTTGATTCCACGCAACGTTTGTAGGGAGCCACGTATCTCGGAGGCATTGCGTTTAATGCGCACTCGGTCTTGATTCCCTGTTTCATCGTGTTTGGAAGGCGGGTGAATTTACATGATCTAAATGACCCATCGAGTTTTTTTTTTGTTTTGATTTTTTTGATTCTTCGTTTAAATTTGTTTAAATTTCGAATTTTGGAGTGATAAACCTTCAATATTTAGTCATTCCCGTCACGTCATTATTTTTAATCGACATGCAAATGATGTGTGGAACACGATTTAAGCATTCGTTGCGACAGTATATAGTCGTATATTCATTTATTATGTTTTCCCCTTTTGCAAGGATGCACAAATATCAATGATATTTAATGCATCAAGGCACCTGCCTGGTTCATTTTCTAACCTTTTATATATATATATAATATTATTTCGCAATGAACGTGGATGCAGTTTATATTCATTAAAGGGAAATTGCTGTTTTCTCGGGTAGCGAGGTAGCACAAAACTGCATGCTGATAAGCTGCCAGAATTTGGCATGCCTGTGTTAGGATTTTTAATTTAATTTTCGCACGATTTTGGAAAACTGCCATGAATATAATAGAAACGTATTTCAGTCCCTATTATGAACATAGTAAGTGAATTGAGAGCTGAGTGTGTTCAGAATGGATGGTCTGGAACTATTAGAAAAGTATTTGCGTTTGAATCTTTCTTGTGGAAATTTCCTCAAAAATGTTAATATCTGTAAGAATAGTTGCACAGTTTTGTTCATTTGCAGTTTTAGATTCTTCAAACTGGTATAGAGAATATTTTGTGAATTATTCATTTAGATTACATTTTTGATTTGGCATGACCTTAGATAAAAGAGAGCATTTCGATTTTAATAAAAAAAGCATAAATGTGAAACCTCTGTGTGTGAGGTTTTTTTAAATTTTGAGGTGGAAAAGTTTAGATGCAAGCATGAATGGTAACACAGATGGCTTTGTGAATTTAATATAGTTTATTACAGCTAAAACTTTTCAAAATCTTCTGATAACAATATTGACTTTTGGATAATTTACAAAATCGATGGTTTTTCTTTAAAACTTTTGGCATACTTAAACGTATATTGAGTGCAGTGCACAGGGTAAGATGCCTTTGTCCTTTCTCTTTTTCATTGTCTAATGTTAATAGCATTAATATGTGTATTTGTCGTTTAAGTTATGAGAAGTCTGTAGCATCGATGCTACGCAATGATGCTTTCATTGATTTTGAATAAGTATTTAAATGATTTGGTTTTCAGCAGATTGTGGTTGGAAATTTTTTTTGGAAAAAAATGGTTCGGGCTGTTGCAGTGTCTTCTTTAAATTAATTATCTTTTCCTATTTAAATTTTAACTAACAAATGTACACTTGGCAATATCTACGTTTTTTTTATTCAAAGCGCATATATTGGGATAAGATTTCGTGTCGCTAGGTTGTGGTAGTATTTTAAGAGCGAGCAACACTAAGGAGTGAGATAAAATGTAGTTTCGCTTTCTGCGGTTCAATTGCTGCTCTGGTGGGAAATTTTTCGGTCAGGTTGCAATTGCATTAGTATCGAATTAGGCGTAATTACTACAGATATTTAAATATTATATTTGCAAGTATGTGTACAGCGTTTTCCAATTAATATACCAGCCAGATTTGTCGTTAGTTAAGAGTAGAAACCATAATAACGCGAGTTTCATTCAATGTCCTTTTTAATATTATTACATGCGGGTCATTGTTCACAAATCAACACTTGGTAGTAGTGTGTGTGTTTTTTTTCCTAGGCTAGGTTCCCACTAAACATTTGAAATCAAATAATGAAGAGTTGTCAAATACTCTCCTTTACTTTTGCTTATCAGTTTTCTATTTAGTTTTATGGAAAATGTGGCTTTGCCATGCATAAACTTCCTACTGATGAAAAGTAAAAATGCCAACATTTTTTGCTCATACCTCGAATGATTTTATAGTAAAATCATTTCCAGGTGAGTGGGAGCTCTGCTTCAGTGTTGATTGTTTTAAAAAGTTTCAATTTTGCAAATTGTTACTTTATAGATTAGGAATGGCCAAGATGTAGTGCACAGTGCACATTAACTACTGGAGATGGCGTTTTTCAATAGAAAAATAGCATGTTGGAAATCCATTTTAATGAGTTTAAATAAAAGCATTTCAAGTCAACAGCTTTAATAATCACTAAATGTTTTGTTTGATGAATAATTATTTGTTGCCACAGCTCTGGAATCAAGGACATCTGAATGCATATGAATCGAAATTTCAATGCAACAAATGAACTGAATAGTTCTTATTTGGAAACTATTTTCCCAGATTTAGATATGTATCGTCTGCTTTTCCTCTCAATTTTTAAATTTTTTTTCGCATATATCTGTTAGTTTAAAAATACTTAAACAGGGAAACAAATTTATAGTTCATAATTTTTGATTGTTTATGTAGGTTTTTTTCCCGGTGACAAACAACATGGGGGGGAAAAAGGTAGGTTTCCCAGTGAGTATTTCTATCAGACTGATTCAGTTATGACTGAGGAGGGGTAAATTTTCTCCCGGTCATAATAAAATACATGTATTCGATCGTAACTTTTTCTTACTCTCATTAGATGAAAGAAAATAACTTCAATTACGACAATTTTATGGAAACAAATTAACGTTTTTTAGTGTATTGTTTTGGCATGTGTCGATGTTTGAATTTCGCGCTCGAGCCTCATCTATAGTAGAAATAATATTGCGGATTATACTTTGGATATATTTTCATTATTTACAAATTTCGGATTCATATTTTATCATTGTTCATTAATTTACATGTATCGAAATCGTTCAATTTTGTTATTTATATTTCCAAATCAATTGTACGTTAATTTTCTCAGTTGACGGAGTCGTACAGGAACTGCAATATGGCGCACGTTCACATTCCTCTCTTTTGAATTGGCATCAGATTTTCATACCGGATAATCGTCACCGTTTTTGCAAACATCGATTTCCGGTATCGCCATTAAATTCGATGTCGGTGTTAGTTTCGTGCGTGAAGTGAACTCCTGTTATTTTTGTTAATCTCACCAGTAATAATAATTCCTTAAATAACTTATGTAAGTTCACGGAAAAGAAGCGTAGAATGGGCTCGCGAAGGTACGTCAGCTAAGCTAAAATTTTCGTTTTTCTCGTATTTTTGATTATACTTTCGTTGTCGATTTGTTTTGCAACTAGGGTACCAAAGCCAAAAAGTTACCCACCCAAACTTGAATTCATAGGGCATTCGATTATTCCGTTATTTTAGCTAATTTTTATTTGTGAGAAATGTGACTTGTGTGTAATATCTATGAAAGAAATTAACTTATATTGTTTGTTGTTCGCCCCACGCAAATTCTACGCCTAGCTCTCACAGAAGTATGGACTCAGAAGAAGATGTCAAGTTATATGTCTTGCTATAAACAGGCACTTCATTCTCACTTTGAGACAAACGAATTTATTGAAAAACCAAAGTGGTAGCTAAATGTTTAATAAGCTCTAGTAAAATTCAGGACATACCCGTGGAAGGTTTGCAGTCCTGAAAAATTGGCATTTGTCGCCTGACCTTCATGTTTATTTAATTAAAAAAATGTTATGTAACCTTTGCACGTGTGCAAAGGTAGAGGTGACATTCGTCTTTCTAGCTGTCCACATGCCATGCATCGATCTGACACTTTGATAAAATGACACGTACTATTTGGCAATTTATCCATAATTTCATTGAGGTTCTGGCATCAGCTAGTTAAACGTGGCTTTTCAATTCTTGCCAGTTTTTTCTTTCAAGAGCTAGCTTGGATTTAATACCTATCTCTGAAAGTGCTGAGATATTTCTACCCCTGGATTCCTAAAATTGTGTTCAGATTGGTAAAATTGGGATGTGCGAAAAGGAAAAAATGTACTTAAAATCTAAATTTTAAGAATTGAACAATTCTTGAACAACATAAAATTGAAGAAAAAAATCTCGGACAGAAACCGAGTTTCAAATATGGTTTAGTTTCCTTGGTTGGACCAGTCTGTACATGTACTTCGCTGCAATATTATAGTAGTCATAATTCACTGTTACAGGTTTAAGACAGTACATGTACTGTGTGCTTCCCTACTCTTTTTATTGAATAGCCTACTAATTAATTTAGCGTCAACACAAATCCAGCATACTTATTGTAACTAAGGCGACTGCAGTTTCAATTCTCTACAGGCATTGGTTATATAAATCATGAAACCGAGTTCTACTTCTACTAATAGACAAACTTTTTATACAAGTGCAATTAATTGTGTTCTAGTTACCGCCAGCCAGTATATGTGCATTTGTTATAATTTAATAGATCCCAGCAAAAAAGTCGATACATTGTTATATTTAATTATAAACAGCAGCAAAAAGATCACATTTTGCACCTTGCTTCTTTTGTGTGACACGTCGAAGGAGTGAGATTTCATAGAAATATTAAATTTAAAAATGGGTGGATTGATCGATAATCATGGAGGGATTTTTTGTTGCAATACGCGAATCAACATGTAACCACAACTTCCTGATTTCTAAAATGATAAAACAGATTTAGAGCCAGTGGTGTTTTGCCTAGTGTTAGTCAAAAAAACATTCTTGGTAATTGTTGCATAATATACGGTAATTATGTTGAGCGTATTTGATCAACTGGTGATGTTAAATATGTACATGTATTTGAAAGCTGTGAATTATTAAGTGATTAAAGTTAGGTCTAGGATACATATTATCATAAATTAATTAGCTGCATTTTATTAGCGCGGTCTTTATTTCTTTTAATTTTGGACGTTCATTCGAATGCTTTTGTGTGGGTGTCGACCCAAAAATTGTCGGGCCACATTAATTAGTCATTTGCGGGTCTAGTTGAACTTTATTAAGTGTAAATGACATTTAAAGCTGGTTTTAATCTGAGCACTGCATATACGTATAGATTCTGGTGAGGATTTCAACTCATTAGATATCTCTAAGCGAAGTTGATGGTATTATTTTTGTGAGAATTGAAGAATTCAATCGATTTGAATACTGTATTAGCAGGAATATAGTATAAATATTTGAGTAAGGTTCGAGACTGCTTTCGCTTGTCATGGACTGCCGCGGTTCACTTCCCCTTATAAGTAGAGTTCATTGCTGCGCTTGTACACCCATCGCGTTTCCTGTTTTAAGGTCAACCCCACTGCCTGCGGGTCAGCATCCTTTTTTTTTAACAATTATGCTAGGCCTAATTAACTGCGCGAACAAGTGCAACTAAATCTGGTAATCCCGGACCGCAGCTTATGGTTATGGCTAGGGTTTCTTATAATTAGAATGTAACAGAATACTGCGTATGATACGGAGATTGCGCCAAATGAAATTACTCGTTGATTAGGAAGTGCACTGGCAACTGCAAGGTGATGTAACCTCTGGCCCAGCGCGGCTTCCTGGATATTTAGATTTCCAGAGGAGGTTTTCTAAAACGCGAGTACGTGTTAGAATTCGCGAGGAAAAGTGCAAAGAGAAATGGTCGATGTAGCGGAATGAGTAACGAGTCAGCTGTTAGGATGTACTAAGGTTATAGCTAGTAATGGCACTAGTCTTCATTCTTAATCTTGGGCAAATTATAGACTGCTTAAGTTATTTACGAAGGAATTAATCTCAAAAATGACTTTATTTCTAAAAATCACATCAACTTGAAATGGAAATGGACAGATTTGAGGAAATTAATTCTTGCAACAGTTTATTAAAGTATTTATATATTAATGTTAAGTACGTTATTAAATATATTAATATTTTATATTTTTATCTGCATGCATATGCATGTAAAATTGAACATACCTTTCCTTTTATTTTTTTATTTAAATATGCCCAGAGGTTCTTAAAAATATTCCAGTAATTATGTACGTGTAGGTATGATTGTATATTTATGATTGAAATATGTATATTGAACAAATCTAATTATTGATGATATTTAAGAAATTTGACCATTGTAAAATTCATATATAGATTTCTTAGTCTCTGATAAGGACCAAATTTGGTTTCAACTTTTATCGGGGATTTGTAATTCGCAAAACGGCTAAGGGATGGTTCAAATTAAAAATATTCCAACTTTTTTTTGGTTATTTTCAGTTTATCCTCATCAGTTTTAAAATCGTTCCGTTTTATCGATAAATGAGTATTGTTGTGCAATATTTTAATCACTATTGAATTACCATTTTATCTTCTAGATTTGTTTATCGAGTTTGTCATACTAGCGTTAATGTGAATCGAGTGACCTCTTCAATTTATGTTTTCATAAATTATTTATGACGTTTTTTTTAATGGTCGACCAGTATTTAACAGGGTAGAATGAGTTTTATCAGATAAATTTACTTCCATTGTTTTTGTGATCAGATTATGGGCTTTTATAAGATATGGCTAAACGTGCCAATGCACTTCAGTACCCGTACAAATTTCATTGGGCCCGGACATAAGGTCAAGATCGCATATACCTGTATGTTAATTTCCTGAAAATCCTATAAACATATGTTTGCAACTTTTAATAACAATTCATGTTTTTCAACAATAGCAATTTGTAGTTATTCAAGGAAGTTCAACACGGTTGCAAAACATACATGCATCACGAACCCCACAAATTCAATACACATAAACTAGGTTAAATTTGAATCACAGTTGTAAAAAGAGACGACTAGTTTATTATACTGCATTGTACCGTACAATAAATTGGCCATGTTTATTTACCCTAGTAATCTTATGTAAATTCACCGACCACTGAATTGATAGAAAATACAGGCTTCTGAAAATACATTTTACTCGTAGTTGTGAAACATTGCAAGTAGCCATTCTATTAGCCGTTAGGTTTAATCGAAATATACTGCATTAGGCTGATAACATGTCATTAGGTTTTTTTTAAAAAATAATTGACGAGGAAATGTCGGCAGAAATTTCTGATTTTTCGGTGATTATACAGTATATTTGAGAAATTAATTCTTGGATCGTATTAATTGAAGTTTTTGTACGTTAACTATTGATTCCTACTGTTTTAGGCATGGCAATGCCATATCCGCCATGAATGAATAGTTGGCGTACTTGCTTGAAAAATCGATATCGACAAGTAAAGGCTTTTCCGATCTAGAGTCACTACTGAATTTTTTGGTAAAACATGCAGTGGTGAAACTTGCAAATTTATTCCTTTACGATCGTGGCAATTTTCTTTCTTATCAGATGGTTTCATCCAAACATCACTGGCATAGAAGCGGAAAATTTGCTAAAGGAGCGAGGTTTTGATGGCAGTTTTCTTGCCAGGCCAAGCAAAAGTAATCCCGGCGATTTCACATTGTCAGTCAGGTAAGCTATTTTAATATAGTTTTGTAGTATTTTGCTTTTGAATATACTATTGTTCATTTTTTTTCCCGTGAATCCTTAATCATGTTGCGGAAATCATTGTTCCTAATTGCTAGTTATGATTGTTCGTTTTGATACTTTCTTTCTCATCTTTGTTCTGATTGACTGGAAAGATTAAAGCGAAAGAATTAAACATTGCAATTTTAAAATTGCTAACTCATCGACACAAGGGGGAAAAACGTTCTGCCATTGTAAATTGTTACATTATGTTAAAATTTGTCAAGATTTTTACGAGCCATTTTCTTGCATTCTAGTAAAACAATTTTGTCATCAATATAATTATGGTAAATGGCACTAGTAGACAATAAACGGCTGTTAAATATCTCCAGTCATTTATATTTTTTATCTGAAGCAGAAAAAATATTTGATGTAAAATAGATTTGTATTCAGTTTTTACAGATTGTTTAATCGTGTCACTTCGGTCAAATTAACGGGCTCTTGGATTATTTTCAAGCAGCTTGATGATAATTTTTAACAGAAAATATGAATTTTGGCAAACTTTGCTCAGTTCTATACATCAACCAAAAGTTTAATGGATTTGAAACTTGATAGGCGTTCATTATTTATTATCAGTGCTTGATATTGAAGGCTACAGGCTTATTTTCATAAAAAAAATGCAGAGAAACCTCGATGTGATGTGTTTATCACATCTGTCAAAGCATTGTTAAATAATCAGTATTAATTCAATACTAAATTCAACTCTGTACGCTACAGTCACTATTAAAAAATGCAATATGGCTGGAGGGTGAACCCATATACAGTACATGTATATAGTTTTAATTGGCTGTTGTTAAATGTCCTCATCATCAAAATGGACCCCAACATCATCGTTAATCGCTCTTATTTTGGGGAAAATTGCTTGTCTGCTAGGCTTACACCTGAAACAAAGTTATGTGAATTGTATCATGCATTATCCGTTGATATCTGGTAATCACCATAGGATGATTTTTCGCTCTTTTCGTATAGGAGAAATGCTGAAGTTACGCACATAAAAATCCAAAATACCGGGGATTTCTACGATCTATATGGTGGTGAAAAATTTGCCACGCTCGCAGAACTCATACAGTACTACACTCATTCAGAAAACCAGGGTCAGTTGAGAGAGAAAAGTGGTGAAGTTATTGAGCTTAAATATCCCCTATACTGCGCTGATCCTACCACTGAGAGGTATGTAACTTCTTCATTGGTAATTTACTTTAAAAATTCTAAATTTATCTATGAAAAGTTTCTTAAAATGTAATGTTTAAAATTATAAAGTGATACCTTTTTGTATTTGCTTCAATTGTTATAGGTGGTTTCACGGTTCTTTATCTGGGAAAGATGCCGAGAGAATAATAAAAGACAAGGGAAAAAATGGTAGCTTCCTGGTCCGTGAAAGTCAAAGTAAACCTGGCGATTATGTTCTCTCAGTGCGAACAGAGGATAAGGTCACTCACGTCATGATTCGGCGTCAGGTGAGTGTCACTCAAGAGCAGGGTATATATAAAAGATGTTTATTAGTTTGCTGTTGTGAAATGCTTTTTGGTTGCATCACGCTTTACTTGTTTGTTATTGTAGGATGGAAAATTCGATGTAGGAGGAGGGGACAAATTTGACAGTCTTAGCGAATTAGTGGAGCATTACAAGAAAAATCCGATGGTCGAAACGACTGGTACAGTTGTGCACTTAAAGCAGCCTTTCAATGCCACCAGAATAAATGCCTCCACCATCCAGTGCCGCGTCCAAGAACTGTCCAAGGAAAATGGACTTACGAGTGGCAAAGCAGGCTTTTGGGAAGAATTTGAGGTGCATAACTTAAAGCGTACTTGGTATTTGACTGGTATATTGCAGATGTGCATAGCAATTTGCAACTCGTTAGTTGATAAATATTTGTCAAACAATCAAAGTATTTGGTAAATAACAAGACATTTTGCAGAAACTTTAACGAGCTTGATTAAATCATGTGATATTTCTTACTATTATAGTCCTTACAACAGCAAGAGTTTAAACATCTGTATAGCCGCAAGGAGGGCACTAAACCTGAAAATCGTAATAAAAACCGTTACAAAAATATCTTGCCATGTAAGTTTGGAAAAAATATTTTATGTTTTAAGAAGGTAATGCCAATTTTAGAAGCAGTCTGATTTTACTTAACTATTTTTAGTCGATCACACTAGAGTTCTCTTGCGCAATACAGACACTACCTGTCCTGGCTCAGAATATATTAACGCTAATTACATTAGGGTAAGTGTTTAGTATTTCACAGATAATCGGTTCGAAATCATAGTTTTTGTTTTTAATGCTTGTTTGTTTATGTTAGCCGGATGGCGACCTAAAGGATGGCGCTTGCAAATATATTGCTACTCAAGGCTGCCTCCCGAGTACGATTAATGATTTTTGGTGGATGGTGTGGCAAGAGAATTCCAGGGTTATTGTTATGACAACGAAGGAGGTCGAACGTGGAAAAGTAAGTGTGAAGTTTTAGGTTAGAAATTTATTGTGGTAATTATTGAATTTGTTACCGTCAAGATAGTGCTACGCTTTGAGAAAAACACTTGATAAGTTTTTTTTACGAATTGTACATAGTCTGTTAGTATTTTTTCACATCCTATGATATCAAACCTACTGTACGTTGTTGTTGTTTTTTTTTTTTTAAATAAACAGCAGAAAGAAAATGAGCACACATATTTCTATGTTGTGAATTTCAAAATGATATATGAATATTTGAACATGTTTTACTCTTAAGAAGTCTTATGTTATACGCTTGTTCATTTTTTATTTCAACTACAAAATTTTAAAATAAAATAATATTGTTCAGGCAAAATGTGCCAGGTATTGGGCAGATGAAAATGGCCAAGTAAAAGAATGTGGAAAAATCTCCGTTGAAAAAATTGCAGATTCCACAAATAATGATTACACGCTGAGGGAATTTAAAGTGACAAAGGAAGGGGAAGTAAGTTGAGATATTATTGTAATTAAACTGGTCATGTAAATGTATATATTATGAAATGCTTAAATGTCCTTTTTCATAAAAATGTTATGTCATCATTAGGAAGAGGAAAGGAAAGTGTTTCACTACCACTTTCAAGCATGGCCGGATCACGGTGTTCCTTCTGATCCCGGTTGTGTTTTGAATTTTCTGCACGACGTTAATACGCGGCAAGAATGGATGGAAGATGCCGGTCCAGTAGTGGTTCATTGCAGGTAATAATTTAATGCACAGGTTTTTGCATGTAAACAAAATAGGGAAGCTGCTAGTTTATTCGAATGTTACTACATGCTTTATTCATTAGTGCCGGCATCGGAAGAACTGGTACATTTATTGTCATTGACACTATCATCAATCAAGTAAAGAAACACGGTTAGTTGCAGGTTGTTATTTTGGTAATTCCTTTTTGGCTCTTTCAGTTTCAATAATTCAACTGCTTAGAGCCTGCCGAATAGCGTGGCAATGCAATTACTATGGAAAGTGGTTTGAGCGTTTTAATTATTCCTCATTTGATAGGTCTGAATTGTGAGATAGATATTCAAAGGACAATCCAAATGGTTAGGGCACAGAGGTCTGGCATGGTTCAGACCGAAGCGCAGTACAAATTTGTATATATGGCGGTGCAACATTTTATCGAAACACTGTCGCAGAGGATGAAAGAAGAGCGGGTAAGTCCGGCTTAATGAACGATGAATTTGTGGTGGATTGTCAGGGATTATGCTTATTCATCATTTTGTTTTTTGTCTAATAGAAAAGCATACAATTGGGACGAGAGTACACCAACATAAAGTACACCAGTGAAGCAGTTGGAGGAGGAGATGTTGCTAAGGCGTTATCTAAATCAACTTTGTCATTGCCTACCACCCCAAGTGCAATCCCGAAAGATGCAAAGCGGGCTTCACATCCGGCAAATTCAAATTCCAGCATAACTATAAATACGCTGCCAGCTATGCCTAGTGCCACCAGCACGAATTCCTTGCCCAGGTTGTCAGAAAATCACATTCCCAGGTAATACATGATTCTCAAATTGGTTTCATTGTTTTAATGAACGCTCATACAATCGACCTGCATTTTAAGATTTACAAAATACTCAAAGCAATAACATTATCCAATTAAAAGATTCGTTCAATGTTTAAATCACCGAGATTTGGACATTTTGGTTTTTAGGAGGGTCATAAATCCTGCATATGTCGTTGCTAATTTTTTTTAACTTCGCCCTTATTTAATGTTGACAAATGACTAAAATCAATAATTCCAGCCTCCTTTGTTGAGATTATCAAAAGTATTTGTTTTGACAAAAGATGCCAGTTTTTGCTGCATATTAAAAAGCCAGTAAAAAACCTTCAACTAGTTTCAGGGTAATTAAAAGTTAAAAATTAATATTTGTTTGATCAACCTCAGTTCTGTGAATCGAACCAATGTTCTCATTATTTGTTAGTGATAACTGCCATCACGTTAAAATCTTGCAAGATGAAATCCTCTTGAACTTAATTTGTTTTTATGTTGCATGCTGTAAAACTGTTTTGTGTTACCATATGCTCCTACATCCCAAATAATTCGTTGCAGGCCACCTGAGGAACACCCAAGGCAAATTTATGAAAACATACCAATAAAAGATAAGAAGGTGGCGCCTAATTTTAACATAAACCTTGCCCCTCCAACAATTTGCGCTCCACCTCGTCCTAGCAAATCGTGATTATTTTTTGTCGAATGTATTATATCGCTGGTAAGTTTTGGAAGAAGTCCTTATCCTTTACTTCAACTGAAATTCCCGAGCATGACTTTTTTGGGAAAATCTAATCTATCATGATACAGACCTCAGTCCCTCTAACACATTTTCCCTTCGCTCATTGAATGCCTTCTGGAATGGAGAAAGATGGAATTTCAGGATTTAATAATACTGACTATTTTATAATCTGACAAATTGTTAAAAATTATCATGAAAACTCGAAGTTTTACTTAAGTTTTCCCCAAAATCAACATGTCAACAGTTTCCGAAGACTGTCCCCATCTAACGAAAATATTTATTAAAATTTTCCAGTTTATTTTAAGAAAGATTAGGGAACAGATCAAAACAAAGCACAAAAAGAAATGACTTTCAACTTTGAATTTTTGTCGTATTTTTTTTTTTGGTAACTGCCCGTTTCTCAAGTTTTACAAAAATTACAGATCTGTTGCTAAAGTAAACATTGAAAACCATGGAATTCCTGACATTTTGAATATTTCCAGCAGGCATAGCAAAGCCATTATTGTACCTGTTGTTCAACGTATTTGTCCTTTGTTTGTTTACAGAACACGTTTTTTTGTGATGTGGCGAATGAATGATCCCATAGACAAACACAGTGTCGAGTTCCTCGAATACGAGGCTACACTCGGAGTGGGTAAAGCTACATTTCGGGCGATGCGTGTTGACTTAAATGAATGTTTGGATTTTGTCTGATGTACGTTAAAGGGGATATCCAGAGTTGGCCCCAAAACAAGATCGTTTCAAGTGCCGTTTTACAGTACTTGTAAACACGGCAAGTTCAGGCAACTTAACCGTGAACACAAAGTCTATACCTGCAATGGTAAAAACTTTCAATGATTGACAAAAAAATTTAAATTTTGAAAGAATATGCTTGTAAGCAATCATTTATAGTCTAGTTTAACAAAAGAAAAAAAAAATAGGAAAGGAGAATTTGATTATAAAATAATTTTAATATTTAGATCTTGTCTACCATTGGAAATTTTTACTATTGCAGGTAGGGGACTTTAGGACTTTCTCTTAGCAATTGTGATGGTTAATTAATTGCAGATTTATAGCTGGATCTATTGTTAAGTCTGTCATTGCTGCATCTTTAAGCTGTTGTTCATCTTTTAAAATAAGCTCACAGTCTACTTGTTATAATCGTGTTGAAATGTTTTACCTAGCGCACAATCGAGTCGACGATTCATAATGCATGTTAAAAAGGGTGACGTTTTAACTCTGTTGTCTACTTTTTACAGGTTTGGAAGGAAAAAGAAGAAGAAAATCGTTTCTTGATAAAATGATATTTTTAAGTGCCGTGAAATGCGAAAAATTCGCTCAGGTTGTGAAAATGCTGTTTTTCGTTGATTGTGCTCGTTAATACCATTTTGTTGCCATAAGAATGGAGAGTTTTAAATTCATATGTTTTCATTACCCAAAAATCTGTTTTTAAGATTTGTCCCTTTCTAACAAGAAAGCAGTGAAATTTAGTATTTTAGAATGTTTTATGAAGGCCCTCAGAGTTGAAATTTTTCATGACATTCAGCCTCGATTCTTTCCCTCTTTGCATTGCCGTATTTGTTGAAATGTAGCGTATATAGAAATGTGATTGCATTTACATATTTCTTTGCAGAGGAAAGTGGTGATGAACATTTAAATTTGGTTATTTGAATTTTGAAAAAAGAACGTTTTATAATAAAATCTTTAATTTCTTATAGTTTTAACCATTATCAGAACTAGTTAATTTAGCTGGCACGATACCACTCAAATTCATATTTTCAATTCTCATAAAATTTAAGGCGAACATTATCATTTTATCACTGTGCCACCATGTCAGATAAAACTACTATAAATCTATGATTCTCCAGTTTTAGTACAAAAATTTACATTAAATTTGTTAATATCAAAACCAGAAAAAGTGCAAAGGAACTGTTTTAAAAACTTGCATAAATGACAGTCAAGTATAGCAATTTCTTAAATTGCTTGATTATCTTAAGTCATTTAGCTAGGTTAGGTTTAATGAATTATTCCTCGTCGAAAAGTATTTTAATATTATCTCACCTGCTCGTTAGGCTGTTGTATTTTGCTGTAGAAATAACTAAACATTTCCATTATAATAATGATAAACGTTTGAAATTCGTAAACTTTTAAAAAGCAAAACGTGTCAACTTTAAAACAAGTTATTTCCACGTCTTGTCTCATTTTTAAAGTTTTATCATAAATAATGTTTAAAATATTTAACTTTTCTATTTCTATCCTATGTACCGATAAGTAATTTGACATTTCAACTAATTGTTGTACAAAAACTTTCCTCATAACAATAAGACACGAATTGCATTTGGGATAATGTGCCTCAAAATTTAGAAATGTTTTGTTACAATTAGGGAATGTTTTTTATTTTTTAAGGAAAGCATTAGTCTCTTATACTTTAAATGATAAGGCACTCGCAATTATATGCTCGTGAATGTAAGAAGAATGAACAAATACAGAAGATATATAAATAGTTGATTATTTTATATTTGGACTACGTAAATATTTATTTTATAAATAAGTCTTTACCTGCCACAAATGTCATTTCATGATTTAATTAAAATACTTTTTTGCAGAATGTTAACAAAGTATTATACACAACTTAATAATCAAAATTTTTAATATTTCAGCCTTTACCAATTGCAGTGTAACCCTAGATTTACTTATTTGAAAATCAGTTTTTGAAATGTTTTTGAATTTGCTTATTATTCCTTTAGAAAATTTTAATAATAACAGAAAATGTTTTCTTTGTTTAATACCGGCTTTGTGACATTCGCTAAAACATGGAAGTTCTTCAGCTATTAAGAAAAAAATGCTTCAGGTCATTTTTACTAGTTTGGTTCCCTCAATACAAGTATGTAGTTTAAAGTGTAAATTTAATTGTTGCAATTATCCCTTAAATTTGTCTGCTGCAGAATTTGGAATGAGGCATACTATTTAACAACCTTCAGAACTTTTTTACGTTTATTACTGACCAAATTTTGAAAAAAGTATGGATAAGATTTCCCTAGATCTTATTTTTTTATAGAGACACTTAAACGTAAATAAGCATATCTGTCCATACAACGAATATTAAAATGTTAAACGATCCGCAACAAGTTTCCCTTAGGTCCTAAAATTTATAAATGTTATCCATTAAGCATCTTCATCAATGCTATTCTCATCTGCAATGATTTCCTTGACAGGCACCGATTCACTTTCATTATTAATAGTTTCTGTATTAAATTCAGATTTCTTGGCCATCTGCCATGCTGGGATGACCGGAGTTATGATTGGATTGGCTGGGAATTGATGCCTAAAATGGTGAGATAGTATTTATAAACATTATACAATGTATGTTTTGCACCAAAAAAACGACATGCAACCTACCTATTTAATAACAATCCTTTTAAAGAGTATAGCTCTTGCTTTAAGTCTGAAAATTGAATTTCCATTCCCTTAGGCATTCCTATGGACGTCTATTTATCAAGAAATATAATATTAATCAATATTTTTGTTTGTTTAAAATCTTTGGTCAATTTTTGTATCATAATGATGTGAAATCTAGATGTCTATGAATTATATTTGCATTTAAAAATGATTGTTTAAGAAAGAAATACTAATGTGAAATTACAGCTATTAGATGCTGTTTGAAAGATCGACCTGTCTGTTTTGATTAGTATTTCCACACTAAAGTTTCACGAAATAGTTTTAATTAAGAATAGATATTGCATCTAATTCTTTATTTTGTTTAGTATCTAGTACCTGTGCTGTTCCAACATTGTCTTGTTTCTTATTTAATTGCTGAACCGTGGCTTGCACATCTTGCAATGTTTCCTGTAACTGCAGCATGCTCCTGTTGATTGTTTCCTGAAATTCTGTCACTTGTTTTTCCATCCGGTGTAACCTTGTTGATTCAGAGGGAATTCCAAAAAAGTAGGGAAGAATGTATTTCTACGAACACAAATAATTTCCCATAATATATTTAAATTAACTGAAGCAATTTTCACTGTTGAATTGTAATGCACATCTCTATACCTTAACCAGATGGTAAAGTCCATAAAGTGTGCCACACACTACTACACCAGTAGTGCAAAAATCTCGCAGTCTAGACCAGAATGATGGAAGCATATGAGGATACATATTTATGTGCTGATAATCCGGCCTGACTTGTTGATATGCCATTTGGTTTAACTCCTCTTGGGCTGTTCCAGAACTTTGAATTGCCAATTCAATTTCAGCTGGAGTTAATCCTATCATGAAATTAATATCAATATGTTGTGAGTCTCTGCTATAGAAGGTCATCCAGCTCAAGCTTTATCTGTTCGGGAACATCTGCAGAATGAATGACTCTTGGAAAATTAATACCCTGGTGTTTGGGATGACAATTAGGAAAAACGGACGTTGACGGCCCACTGTGTACAGGTGGATGATATGAAGGTTTACAGAGGCTGCTGCACTACTTGGAGATATGGTGAAGATGGCTTCAGAAACTAACAGGCATTGAGACCATGGATGATGTTGTGAGTAAACTGCCTTATTGTTTCCCGAATATTTTCCAACACAGGGTGACAAAATTTTTAAACAAGGTGAAAAATATGTCTGAGCCTCTTGAATATCATCCATATCATAACAGCTAGGTAAAATCAGCTTTCACAGTTGAATAGCAGTGACATGTTCGGATTCCAGAAAGCATGTCGCACATAACATTGCGCGTTCGTCATGTTCTCAGTTGGTGCGATTTTAAAATGTTAGCAGCTTCCAGTACAGGAAACTGTGTCGCTAAGTGGTATTGCAGACGCTTACCACTAAGCAACACTGAACGACACTGGTTTTCAAGCAAAACCAGTGTCGCTAAGTGGTAAGCGTCTGCAATACCACTAAGCGACACAGTTTCCTGTACTGGAAAACCAGTC
>JAQGAO010002398.1:0-19834 GCA_034697705.1 Ommatoiulus sabulosus | reverse complement strand
AGCTCCATTTTCGCCAATGGAATGAATAAAATGTCACGTGATAAATGTCACATGCTGACTAAATCTGCATAAGGTCCATTGGTTTAAAAAAATCACGTGATATAGCCCCATACATGAATGTTACTCTGCATAAGGTCCATTTTCGCAAATATAATGAAATGTCACGTGATATAGGCCTATGCATGCTGACTAAATCTGCATAAGGTCCATTGGTTTAAAAAACATCACGCAAGATTATTGTTTAAAAACAATGAATGTATTCCTTTTGCACACGTGATTTCACGGCTGTCAAGGTACCATCCGTAAAGCTTCTGTCTGAGTACCCCTAAATTGTCTCATAAATTGTAACTTGTGCCGTGTATACCTCCGGTACACCCTGTATAGGTTTGCTGCTAATAAAACTGAATAGAAACGTGTTTTCAAGCAAAATATCGAAATTATTGAGTATATTATCGCAGCATGCAGCATGTTTTATGCAGTTATTCTTGTTTTGAAACAATCAGGTTTGCGCAGATAGGTTTTTGTGAAGGTGCAAGTATTTTGACACTAAAATTTGGACTCGTGCCAACCCAATAACCATAGAAAATTGCGTGCTATAAGTCGACAGAATCGATTAATCTGTAAAATTGAACGTTGTACATCACCACTATAGAAACCAATCGCATGTACATTGTATAGCTAGGAAAATAAAGTTAGGAAATACAGGATTTGGTTTGGTTGCTCCAGTTACACGTAATCGCATTTATCTCGTTTCTATGGCGACCACTGTGTTTATCATGCAACAGCGTCTGAAAGAAAATTAATTAAAAACTTCAGATCGTTTTCCTTATACATGTATTTGATACAGTACATAAATTGCTTCCCACCTACGTGTATGCCAACATTATTGCATACCTATAAAATGTATGTGGGTGTTGGATAGTTATCGCAGCGCCACCATAGGCGGCTGAAATTAACTAGCATGTCGGTGTGACCAACTAGACATCGTTCAATATACAACAGCGCAATTAAAGCACTGTAGTCATGTAGGATATTTCCTGATTCGTTCATTAATTTATAGGGACGTGCGTAAGGAACTTGCGTAGTTTTCTCCTGACAAACAACTCCATTATACATGTAGTTTGCCCTTGGAATAACTTCATACTGTAGTTCATGAACTGTTGGAAGGACAGCCTCAGTGGAATGCCATATCCTTGTACTGTATACATGTGTGTACGAAATAACAAGTCTGGAAATTCTCATTACTTTTCGGTCCTGCCGTTGCTTTCACGACAGAGAACACCTTCCCCCCCCCCCCTTCACCCACCAACTGTAATCATAAAATATTGGAAAAATAACATAAAAGCTCGATGTTTCTTAAGCATTGAGATGGTTTATTAACTGGCCACTTCCCGTTCTAATTAATGGCCCCATAAAACTAGATCCATGCGATTAAATGATCAAGTTATTACTTGATCGTGTACATTATTAGAAATTTTCATTAAGTCTCCCATTGTTATTAGTAATGTAATCAGTGTATTAACTCGTGCATACAAACGGTTAGTAAATATATTTACAAGACCAAAAGTTATTTATGTAGGTCATCCGCGTTTCAGCGCAAGGAGTGTGGAGTAACCGCAAGTATTTTAGGCGAATTTAGAACCAAAAAAAGTAGTTTAATTTATTTTTTCCCCTTTTTATTGTTTGGAATATGAAATTGTGATCAAAATTGGAAATGTTTCCAACTTCACTAGAACACGAGATTATAAAAACCAAACACATTGAAATCTTATGGGAATTTCAGAACACTGTTATGTTCGAAAAAGCATCAAAATTAGCGCACTTTGATTTTATAAAAATAAAATTAAAAATTTCTTACTTCCATCTTGATAAAATTTTCAGCTATCGTGACTCAATTGGTCGTCGCGATATACCCAATTTGTTTCCATTCAATAAATGTTGGCTTTGTTCCAATAAGTGACAGTTGTGGGGTCGTTAAATATTATCTGGTAAACAAGCCTACGAAATCGTGCTCAAATTATCTAAAATGAGCATATTGTTATTTTCTTGTTTACTTTTTTCAGCCATTCTCTTGGATTAGATATTTTTAGAACTTCATTACACGGTTGAAAGTGTTGTTCCTAAAGTAGGCCTACAACATCGTTTCCTTGCTATGGTTTATATGTTGTAAATTAACTGTTTGTGACAGGGTAAGGTTCGGCTAATGTATAGAAATGAGAGTTTCGAGATTTTATGTAGCATATCATGATCCCGCTAAATCCTTCTTCAAGATACTGAGAAATTCAGGGAAATTCAACATTACTTATGTCAGTACAAATTTGAGAAATTTTCTACAGATTCTGAGGACAAATTGGCAAAATTCTCAACAGTTTCCGAATACAAATTTTCAAAACTTCCAACATTTTCCGAATACAAATTTTTCAAATTAAAAAACAATTGTAATGCTATTTCTTTTAAAAAAATTCCTACGTTACAATATGAAAATTTTTCAAAATGGAGATTAGAATATTTTGAAAATATCAATGCAAAACACGTTTTGCAAAATCGTGGATAACATCGGCATATGTCTATTCGAATACCAATTTGTAAAATTTTGAAAAAAATATGTTCATGCTAAGTATTGAATATTGTTCTGTGTAGATTTTGTAAAATCCTGGATAACATTGGCATATGTCAAATTTGATATTGTCGTTGGTCAGGGAGAATTTGTTTAAAAACCTGGAAAAGTCAGGGAAGTTAAATATGAAATTTCTGGGGGAGCCCTGAACTAAAATCAAATTCGTTCCATCAAACAATGTGTCAGTGCCCTGTTTCTTTCATTACATTTAAGTTAACTACAGTATGGAGCAATTTTTATCATGCATATGATTTACCCTTTTTGGAGTACACAATAGCGCAGACAGCGTAATTGTAGCGGGTTATGAATATGGATTTTTGCCAGCAACTTTCGTTTTGATTTGGGTCAGTGAGCCCAAACTATAGACCTACAACAGCAGCTTTATTAACATCTGTTCTTTTGAAATAAGGCTAGTAAAAGTTCATTCCGTGACAAATTACACTCTGGGTAAAAAAAGAAAACGAAATGCGTTTGAAATGTGAATCACATTTAGCCTACTTTCCTTCAATTTCTTACTTAGCTGCTATGGCTAGTTTTTGTGCATAATCTTGCGATATTAGTTCACGTGCCAGCAACTAGAAAACCAGATAATCATCTTCAGCTATGTAAACTCCCTACTTAGACCACAGCGTTGCTCAGTACAGGATCGTCTGGAAGAGTACATGTACTGCCGGACGCAGATGGAGAAAAAGTAAAAGAAATGTTTCACTTCCTGGTAGTCCACTTCGTTTTTAGGTTATACAGGGTGGTTCCAAACGGAGACTTATTTTTTCCAATATTCATGATTTTCGAAATCTGAACCGACATTCGGGGCAGCCTATAACTTAGGGCTCACCCAGAAATTACACATTTATATTCAACTTCCCTGACCATGCAACGCGACAATTTCAAAATTGACATATGCCAATGTTATCCACGATTTTGCAAAATAAACGCAGGACAATATTCAATATTTTCAAAATTAACTAATGGCCATTTTACAATATTAGCATGAACATTTTTTTTTTGGAAATTTTACAAATTGGTATTTGAAAAATGTTAAAGTGTTTCAAATTTCTACTTGGAAAAGATTGACAATTTTTCACATTTATACTTTAAAAAGGTTTCAAAATTTTGCAAATTTGTGCTGGAAATCTTTCAAATTTGTGTTTCAAAAAGTTGGAACAGTTTGCAAAAATTTGTCCTCGGAAACGGTTTAAAATGGTACAAATCTGTACTCGAAAACAGTTCAGGATTTTCCATATTTGAGCTTAGGAATCTTGCTAATTTGTCCTCGGAAACAATCGACAATTTTGCAAATTTGTACAGGGAAAATTACAAAAGTTTGCAAATGGGCCCTTTGCTAACCACGCAGAAGCGTTGATTATGCAAAATAAGCCGTTCTTCCCAGACATTTTCAGGTTTTACAGGTCTAGGAATACCCGGTAACTTGATTTAGGTACTAAATTTGGTCGAAAGTTTCAATCAGTTTTCCTCACGTTTTAATTGAGGTCGTTTGAATATAGAACAGTATGACGTTTAACCTTAAATGCAGATTTGAGATTAATAGTTGCCGTGAGCCAAAGATGAAGATAAAAGGTCTCCTTATCTTTATGGCATGCAAAGTCATATATGCCTAAATTGCTGGCGGCCATCATGGTTAAACATCCAGATACGGTAGGTCGTTATGCAAAAGTTATGAAAAAGGGCATTGTCATGTTACACCAGTTTTCAGATACACTGTAGGAAATTCTATCTTATCTAACATGTTCACAAACTATTCATTCGTGCAATGCGTTTGTGCCAAGGCACTAATTATGACGGTCAAGAGTTGGACATAGTTTGCAAGTGCAGGGTTCCCCAGAAATTTCATATTCAACTTCCCCGACTTTTCCAGGTTTTTAAACAAATTTCCCTCACCATTGCAAAATTAGCATGAACAGTTTTTTCAAAATTTTATATATTTGTATTCGAAAAATTTTGAACGTTTTGTAAATATGTACCCGGAAAAGACTAACTTTTGAAAATTTGTGCTCTGAAGAGGTTGATAATTGCACCAATTTGTCATCAAAATCCTAGGTATTTTACGAGTCTATACTCGAAAATAGTTGAAAATTTTGCAAATGGGCCCCGAGCTAACCACGTTAAGCATTAATTTTGATAACATTAATACCTTGAATTTCCCTGATTTTTCCAGAAATTTTCAAGTTCCCTGACTTTTTTGGGTTTGGGGAACCCTGAAATAATTCGCAATACATGATTTAAACCAACGTGCCTTAATTTGCCTTTGTTTAAAAAAAATGGATTTTTGGAGACATTTCCTAGAATAATTAGAGCTGATCGAGTTTAATACCGTACACAGCTCGACTTGCTCGATATTGCTCAACTCTAGAACAAACATGCAGCCAGCAGGTTTGAATTCATATAACGAAACGTGTTCTAAAACAAACAGAGAGCAGCCTAGCTAGCTAGGCTTGAATTCATATGATGTAACACAGTCGTAAACCACCTGCATTTAAAAACACTTACCGAAAACCATAAAACAGGGTTCCCCCAGAACTGGAAAACCTGGAAAAGTCAGGTAACTTGAAAATGACCTGGAAAAGTCAGGGAAATTCAACGCAGTCATGGCGATCCAAAATTACAACTTCTACAAGGTTAGCTCAGGGCCCATTTTCCGAGTAGAAACTTGCAAAAATTTTCCACAATTTCGGAGTACAGATTTGCAAAATTTTCCACGTTTTCTGAGTGCAAATTTCGAACTTTCCCACGTTTTCCGAGTGCAAATTTAAACATTTTCGACGTTTTCAGAGTACAAATTTTCAAAATTTTCCACGATTTCCGAGTACAAATTAGCAAAATTGTCCACGTTTTCCGTGTGCAAATTTTCAAAATTTTCTAGGTTTTCCGAGTACAAATTTTCCACATTTTCCCAGGACAAAATTCAAAAATTTTCCACTTTTTCCGAGCACAAATTTTCAACATTTTCCGAATACAAAATTTTCCCATTTAAAAATTTCAAAATTGTCGTTAGTAAATTTTAAAAAATATTTTCCAGTATCAATTTTTTTTTAAAACCTGGAAAAGTCAGGAAAGTTGAAAATGCTGCAAAACACTCGAAAAAAGATCAATTTATTAGGTCCTGGTAACATGAGTTTGGCTGGAGAAACATGGATCATGCCAAACCAAGATATGAAAGAAAACATCCAGTTTCCAAATTTTGCTTTGGTTTAACGACGTGAACTCGTATGTTTCAGTCTCCCATGAATATCGATCTTTTTGAGACGAATTCCGTCTGGCAGCAAGTTTACAGCTGCAAGATTAACGTTTACATTCTCGCCCACTACCTTTGGAAAAGTTCAGTGAGACGTATGTGGTCAATTTTTTTTGTTCTGAGAGACTGGTTTGATACGTCACCTCTTTGCACAACGGGCATTGAATGATAGCGCACCAAAAGTTCAAACCACGGTTCAATATTACCGCTTAGTTATTTACAAAACAGCAATGTGTTATTCAAGAGTTCACGAGTTCCGCTTCGAGTCACGGGGTTCGCAAACTGCTTCGAGAAATGTTCTAGTCAACTCTGGAGGACATATCCCATACAATCCAACAAAGCACTTGGCATGCAGTTGTTTGTGTTATGTCATGAGCGATTGTATACATCTAGATTTGTTCAGTTTGTGCAGGGTTCCCCCAGAAATTTTAAATTCAACTCCCCTGATTTTTCCAGGTTTCTAAACAAATTTAAATTCCTGACCAATGTCAAAATTGATATGCCAATGTTATCCACGATTTTGCAAAAGCTACACAAGACGATATTCAATATTTTGAAAAATTTACTAATGACAGTTGTGATTTTTTTTTAAATTAACATAGGGATTAAATTGTGTTTGGAAATTTTCATAATTAACATAAGAACATTTTTAAAATTTCAGAAAAGTAACATGGAATAATTTTGGAAAATTTTACAAACTAAGCATGACAAATTTTTTTTTAAATTTTACAAAATTTCTATAGAAACATATGGAAAGTTTTGAAAAATGTTATTAAAAAAGGTGGGAAATTTTGCAAATTAGAACTCATTAAAGGTTGAGAATATTGAAAATTTGTACTCGGAATATTTTGAAAATGTTGCAAATTTATCCTTGGAATAGGTGCATTTTTTTTGTAAATATGTCCTAATCACGTAGAAGCATTAACTTTGAATTGTTACAATATTAAAACATTGAATTTCCCTGACTTTTTCAAAATACGCTCGTAAGTCATTCTTCCCTGACTTTTTCATGTTTTCCAGGTTTGCGAATACCTTGTTGTGTCGTGTTTCAGTCAGGATCTCATGGTGTAACCAAAATTGGCAGAAAGTTTCTTGTACATTAAATTATGATAATCCATTTACTGATCGTCAGTAGCAGTTAGCTTTATCTTGGCTTTCACCACTTCCAACCTAGTTTAAAAACCGGAATGGAAGGTATTTATTAAGGAAAACCATGCCACCAGCTTTCGTTCCCCCACATGTCTTAAAAACTTAATAAGGAACTAGATTAAGTAGTTTCATTTTAATACTGGTGTAGAAGAATGGGGGAATGGAACGAGCATTTTTACACACGGTAAAGTAATTAAGCTAAAAAAAACTGACGGCTGAGCGTGAGATAACAATCCTTCCTGTGCGAAAAAAAATGTAGGAACTTACCAAGCATAACCCACATGATTGTTTTATTTTTAGTATTTTAAACAATGGCATTAGGATTACTCGTGTTGGGCAATCAGGTTTTTCCAAATTAAAACGTCTATAGGAGTTTGATCAACAAGTGAAGCACATTTACATGCTTTGAATTTAATCTTTAAGAAATCTGTGACGTGTTTAAGGATCGTCAAGGCAAGGAATCCAAGGGCGAACTTGTGTTATGGTGGACCAATGATGACTTTTTTCTTAGAACCTCAAAAAAAGCCATTAAATGTTATTGTTTGAATTGATCTTATTTTCGACCATTTCCTCACGCTTTTAAAAATTGCATCAACACTTCTTAAGTGCACAAACCGAGTAAATGAGTGAGAAAAAAAGGATGTATAACCCATAAATTTCAACCAATAATAAATTACGTCAGTTACTTAAATTTATAATCATTTATCAGCCTAGAAAAACATAACGAGTAACGTGAGTATAAATCGGAAAAAAAATATTGAATGAACCATTCGTTCATTCTGTATAAATTAGCTAGGGGAGTCGCGTAAGTCCGTCGCTCTGAAAATTGTATCGTTTAAAAAATATTTGGGAACCTTTCAATAAATACTGTAATTCAATTGAAATGCTAAAAACGTTCAACATTTTCTGGTAATTAAAAATCCTGCCAAACCCTATGTTTAAGTTGTGATTTCAACACATTGATCTGCTCGAAGATTTCCAGTACACCGAAATGGTAAGCTCCTTGAATAAATTTGTGACCCTTGACCAGACATGGGCAAGAAATTTAAAAAAAAAAGTACCAGGATAAACATCGGATTTGGAAATACTGTGTTTTACCAAAGACGAATACGATTTTATGGAATATTTAAAACTTTCATATTATTTCTGGACAGCAGTTAATTGATAAATTGCGTTAATCTATATCTGGCAAAATGTTGCAATGTTTCAAACAATAAAACTCAATTTTATCATGATCGTTACTTATAGAAATCTGAAGCTACTGTACGTATAAAGTTAAAGTACATGTACATCATAATGAGCCATTCTAGCTAATACAGCAAGAAGCATGCAACCAGCGGAAGTTTATTTATATGTACATTTGTAGTAACATCCTGTTTGCCAGAAATTCATCCGTTGTCAATAGTTATGTATCACCATTTTGAATTGTAACGCCAAAAAATAGATAATAGTAAATACTAAGCCTACCGGTCTGATTCATATCAGAAATTAACCTACATCCATACTTTTCAAATGGCAGACCTTTATTATGGCGTCATAACAATGGCATTAGATTCATTTCCAAATATTGGAAACAACTGTGATCATGGAAAAGTTTCCATTTCACTCGTCAGATACTATACGTACATTAACATCCGTCCATGCATTAACTGCAGTTACTGCTTCTTAATTGGTCATTAATTAAAACCAGCTATAATCCAGTTTTGCGTTAAATAGCTGGTGCAATCCGTTAAACGTGGAACATCCCTCAGAATTCATCTGTTGAGAATATTAATAATATAATAATAAGGTCGAATAAATGAGATGCTAAGGTGTGAAACATTTTGCTTCGCCAGTCATTGTATGCATTTGTCAAACATATTTACGCTAATCATTTTGACCTCCCTATAGTGCTAAGATTCCCCAGAATGTAACCTAGCAAAGCTAACTGTGCCACAACATGATGTAATAATTTTAAATGTGAAGTTCATTCAAGCTTCAAAACATGATGTCATCAAGAGTCCATTTTGCATATGCTAAGTCTACGTGGTTTTTCAGATATGAACTTCAGGTAAATATTCATGGATACGATGATTCACTTGTCAGTGTATTCAAATAAAATAGGATTCACACCAGTCAACAATTGTTTGACCTCAAACCTTGTTTACAAGCTGATGCATACATATAAGCAATGATCACAGTTTGTATATATGCATCAAGCTTGACATTGAGGCCATTGTAGCTGGGGAACCTTCTTAGTCAATTGAATTTGAAATTAAAATTATATCGTATTTATTCCATCCTGTAAACAAACTATAAGAGAAAGTTGTTTGTAAAATATCTGGCACAGTTGCAAATGTCCAAGCAGTACGTTTAAGGGTAAGGCCAGGGAAATCCCACAAAAAGAATAGTTTGATATTCACTACATGATGCGTCAGGATTTTATTCAAAATAAGAAACCCCATTTGGGACAAGTATTTGGGAGTATAGGTTATGGAACTCTAGCATTACAGTAAGTAATCATCTCTAAATATGACATCTTATTTGATATTCTTGTAACGATCAAGTAGAGCTACCATCGTATTCAGGTTCTGTGAGGGAATCCAACAAACAGTAATAACTTTGGGAGGGCATGTTTGTCTGTTAAAAACGAACAGACGTGCAATATTTGATGATGTTAATCGTGTTTAAACTTGGCATTTGGTACAGAAAATATGTAAGAGTTATTCAAGTTCTTAAAAGGAAAATCTCCATGACAATGAAATGCAATAGGATGATATTCAAAAACATATTCGACCATCTTAAGCAAATATCACTTAAAGAAAAACTTCATGATTTCCATGGTGTTTGCATCCTTTGGGCTTTTGGAAAATGTCTTACAAAAAGTCTGGCACCAAACCAACATTTGTCTTTTGTAAATATAATATCGGGATTTAAGCGACGAGCAAATGCTTTTTACTTAAACTGGGCTATCATCTTGATATATTTGCTAGTGTGCCGCTTTTTAGGCCAAGGAGAGATTTTATTTGCAACACCATGAGCAAATAAAGGATTTTGTCTGTGGCAAAGATGATGACAGAAGTTTGGATGTAGCCTACCATAAAACTGTACACAAACATCTCATGCCACATGCCGAAAATGCGAAGCGATTTTCTTACATGTATTTTATTATATTAAACAAAAAAACTAAAAATAATTTAAAACTTAGAACATACCTGTATTATATCAGTTCCCTGTGAACAAGTCATTTTAGATGTGGGGTAATAAGGGTACCCTCTGCAGGGTTTCCCCATACATTTAATTTTCAACTTCCCTGACTTTTCCAGATTTTAAAACAAATTTCCTTGACCAATGACAATGTCAAAATTGACATATGCAAATGTTAATCACGATTTTTAAAAATCTACAAAGGATAATATTAACCAATTGGATAATGTTAAAATTTGTATAAAATTAATTAGCATGAAAAAATAGTGAAATTTTAAGAAACATATATTCGGAAAATGTTGAAAGTTTGGCAAATTTGCCCTCGGAGTAGGTTAAAAATTGTTTATATACATTGTATGTCTTCGGCAGTGGTTGGAAATTATGCAAATTTCTCCTCCGAAACTTGAAAGTTTTGCAAATTTGTCATCTGAATTTGATGACATTTTTGTAAATCCATACTGACAAAATTTATTAAAAGTTTGCACATGGGCCCTGAGCTCATCACGTAGAAGCATTCATTTTGTATTGTGACAACATTAATACGTTAAATTTATCTGACTTTTTCAAAATATGTCATTCTTTCCTCACTTTTCCAGGTCTGGAGAAACCCTGCGCTAAAAACTTTTTTTTTAAAATAATGCCTGAAAGTTTAATTAGCATTGCGAGTTAACAATTTCCATAGTTAGTTTGCCAGAGAACTGATATTTCTAAAAAATTTAATTCTTTAGTATGTCTAAAAATAAAAATAGACTTATGGATTTCATTTTTTAACCCCCATCATCACTAGGCACCCTGGTCATCTATTTACAGTTTTTTTTTATAATTAAGATTCATATACCAGTCGTATCTGGAACAAGTTGGATGACCATGTAGCCTATAATGGTAGTTTTATTTGCTAGGTTTGTCCTGGAGCACGTGGATTTCCCTTATTTGGAAAATGAGAGTGAAAGCCTTAAAAATGATTCACTGCTTTCGAAATTCTATAGATACGCGTTGGGGTAAAATTCGCTCATAAAAATTCTGTTATGTGCTTTCTCTTCTTTTTGCTTGTCTGGGTCAATGTATAAGAAGTATTGTGGTTTCACTGTGGGTGCAGGTACCAGTGATAATAACAAAAGAGCGAAAAAAGAAAAACAGGTCAAGTTAAATGCAGTTTTTTTTCTGGACGGATGATAAGTTTCTCCGTCCATTTATATGCGTCATTTTTTTCTCATAAAACCGGTTTCGGTTTTTAATGAGCGTTCAGGTATGATAAGGATACCAGGTAAACAATTCTTCTTAAATATATATATATATATATAATGTATTTAAAGTCTTCCTCAATCAAAAGTTTCTTAACGAATGCCTGCAGGTATATTTTGCAAGCATACGCAGAATAGGGGTCCAGTTTTTTGCTATCAAAAAATGCAACTTCAGCAAACTTGTTTATAAGATTCAAGACTTTCCAAGAAAACAACTTCAGGCATATACGTGTACATGTATTAAAAATAAAAAACTGGTATGAGCCGCCGCAATAACTGGTTGGTTCCTAATAAATATATATACTGTAATTGCATCAAATTCGCTCCAAGAAATGTATTGCATCTAGCAGAGAATCCCAAGACAGCGCTAAAATTGACATAAGTTGTCGTAGAATTTTGTCTAAATGTCCAAACTTCAATTCTGTTGCATTATTGCTCACGAAAGCAATAATTACTAAACCCTGTAATAATTTACACGTGATGTGCATTCAAAATTTCAACAGTGTAAAAGCAAATAACTGCTATTTAAAATATTTAGAGAAATTATTTTGAAGAATATAAACTTTTTACTTTTTTAATTTCTGGAACCATTTAAAGTAGTTTCAAGATGGTAGGCCTACATTAGCACATTAATTGATAAGAATATAATTTAAAATACATACAGCTATTGAAATGGTAGCATCGAAACTCTTGAGCAGAAACTAAACGGAATAAGGTACTTGCACGCTGATAGTGCACGAATTTGCAGCAGACTTCCTCACTTTAAATTAGCTGTCCAAAAATATAGTTTTACATTGCAGACTCTGATTTAGGAGAACAATTGAAAATGATTCTAATTTTGTTGCATTTTTTCTTGTGTTTGTTTAGAGCCAGAATGTGTCGACTTGTGCGAAGTGGTTGCTGCCATTCCTTCAGAAGCCAAGCCTCAAGGGTGCCTACAAAGTTTTTGCTCAAAGTGGAGTAAGAAAGGGGTAGTTCACGAAGCCTTAGCTCAAGCCAACTGCTTCAAGCTCCATTATGCTGTGAGGACATGGAAGCATCGATGGAAGTTGTGCACCGTGGATTTCGAACACTCTGACAATAAACTTTTGCAGCAATGGATAAGTTCAATACAAGAGATTCTCAAGGGTAAGAATCGCCTCTTCTGGTGGCATTGTTACTGTAGATGTGTTGGTTGGTCAGAAATTCTCAAATTTTACCTACCCAACCATACACGCTCGTGATTGCACGTGTAGTAAATATTGGATCTGCTTTATACCAATCCTAATATAACTATCTGAGACCTCAATCAAAGGAATGTGACTACAGCTGATCCTATCATCAGCTTTCCACCCCTTGACCCTCTGCCCATCCCATGTAATAAACCAACAATACCAAGCATGTTTTAACTGGTCTACAGCACATTGGCCTATAATTATGAAATTCCTTGGCCATATTCAAGAAATGGTTTATGTAAATGACGTTTGATTGAGATAATAACAATGGTGGTACATGTAGGCGTAGCATAATTACTAGGCTCATTTGTTATGCGTTTAATTTTGATTATCATCGATCCGATGCCAGACCGATGGTAAGTTTTGAAATAAATTGTTTATTTCTAAGGAAACCATTATTGATTCACTTGGCACACTAATGGATCTGGGTAGCATAACAGGCTTAGTTCTATACGCCTAACGATTTGAATTTTAATAGGAGTACATACTTGTTTTTCTTACCACAACATAAAGGAAACTATTTCTTTTTAACCAAGAGCACAGAGATGATATTATGTACAATCCTCTTTGGTAGTGCAAATGGATATCAATCGATTATTTGCCCCATCGACTTGCCATTGCGTTCCTACATGCACTGGAGCACAGTTTTGGGAAGCTAAAACGTTGGCCATTGCAGTGGAATTGGATTTTAACAGTTTTCCATAATAGTATTATTTGTTGGCTCTTTCTCGACTGATATGAAATTGTAATAGAAATATACAGTGCACACACTAACTTTATAATGATTATAAACTCAAAAAGTAATAGAATTGCTCTAAAAGACATGCACCTAATTTAACTAAATGCTGTGAAGCAGTTATGTTGGAAATTTACAGTAGGCTACATGTGTGTTTCCTGTAAACCCTAATATGATCATATGTTAAATTTCCAGCAAATGACTTTCTTTAGATAAATAACCATTATAGCACAGACATAAATTAATTATAAAACCAAGATTTTTCTAAGCCAGAAGCCCGATTGTTTGTGCTTAATTTGTTTAATTACATAGGCCGACATTTACACAACTCCTGTTTGCACGTTTAAGCTAATATTTATATGGGTGCTTATTTCAAGGTTTCCACAACAGACCACGCCGTCTAGTGGTTTTTGTAAATCCTTATGGTGGCAAACGCAAGGCACAGCAGATTTACAAGGAAAAAGTCGAACCATTATTTGATTTAGCAAACATTCAAGCTAAAGTCATCGGTAAGTTTTTTTTTTAAATAAAGCATATTTCAACACTGTGCTCAGTAATGAATTTGTTGCCTATGAATTTTTTTTTCAAGTTCCATAGTAATTTTTAAACAAAATCATTTAATTAAAAAAAATTAGTAAAGAGAAAAGAAAACCGAGCATGATTTTGAATTTCAAAATTAATGCAGTAAGTTAAACTGACGTAAGTTTACATTGTTCTAAAGTGGCGATGAAGTGACGTTCAACTAACTGATGTTCTGAGGCAACGCCTTTATTAAAAAAGAAAAATCTATGCTTGAATTCTGATTAAGTATTCAAGGCACAATTTGCATGTTCTGGTTTTATGCATGAAAGAACAATATCAAGTAATTTAAAAAATTGGCATCCATTTTCCTTCATTTTTTTGCATTTTTTTTCTTTCTAGTTACTCAAAAACCGGACCATGCAAAGGAACTTCTGCTTGGAAAAGACAGTGACATTTGCCTAAGTGAAATAGATGGGTGAGTGAATCACTTTTTTGCCACTAAATTCTCCCTGCAAATTACAACCATTTTGAAGAAATAGAAAAACTTCTTGAAGTCTGAAGCTTTACTTACCAAGCTGTGTTAATTTGAATCTCATGACTGGTGTTCGTGAATTTACATTGTTTGCATTCTCTTTGATCTAGTGTAATATGTGTTGGTGGAGATGGCATGTTTAATGAATTACTCAGCGGATTAATTGTACGAACCCAAATGGACTTAGGAGTAGATTCAAATAATCCACAAGCCGTATTACAGTCACCTAGGTTAAGATTAGGAGTTATTCCAGGAGGTATCTGTTATTTTGTTTTTCCATATATTTTTTCATAAAACTATGAACATTTTTCTTGTTGTACTAGTTGATTTTGAAAATTTAATGGATTTGAGTTTTGAAATATTATGGTAAAGCTGAGGCCCCTTAACAGGCTGCTGAAGCGACCTCTCTTCCATTTCATTTTAGTCACCAATTTGCTACATTTTTATACATTTTCAGGTTCAACTGATGCTGTTGCATTTTGCACATCGGGAACAAATGATCCAGTTACAGCTGTTCTTCATATTATTTTAGGCAAGAATCTCGAATTATGATTTACTACCAGCAATTGATTAAATTAAACCAGTTTGATTAAACCAGTTCATTATTTTTTTTTTTTTAATCACCCAAACAGGAGACAGCCTAGGACTAGACGTTAGCAGTATTCATACGGATAATAACTTATCTTTTTGTACAACGATGTTGGCATATGGATATTTTGGTGACACACTCAAAGAAAGTGAAAAGTATAGGTGGATGGGACCAAAGCGCTATGATTGGTCAGGTATAAAATTAGCAAGTGTTCATGATGTGGCCTTTGTTAACAGTCTAACAGAAAATTCTGCAATAAAGAATATAACATTTTCGCCAGGCTAATACAATGTATTTGGCAAATGAGGTCTTTGAATTTCTAACTTAGCATTTCATGAGTTGACACATTTGCAAGTATAAGTGATTGAATTGTTAACGAATGCAGACATATACGATTGTAATTGAAACCAAATGAGAAATATATTACAAGTGCTTATTTACTGGATTCGCTTTTTTTGATAGGTGTAAAAAAGTTTCTCCAGCTCAAACATTATGAAGGAGAAGTGATGTTTAAGTGTGATGCAAATCCACAAAGTTCTCCATTAGATAGATCTCTATGTTATACAGGGTAAGTTTTGATAACTAGACTAAGCCATGGGCTTAGAATGAACCTGTTAATGCCAGTTAAAGTTAATTTACTGTGAGCACAATCAATTTTATATTGCAGATGTAAAATTTGCCAGGATGCTCCAGATTTGATTCAGAGCCAGAGCTATAATTCCACTGACTCTAAAGGTATGTTTTTCAAAGTTTTGATGACAAATCATACAATGTAAGCTATATATTAATGCCATTTATTTCATAAAATAAGGCTGGGAAGTTATTCGTGGTAAATTCATTGCCATTAACACTGCAACAACAACGTGCGCTTGTGTGAGGTCAAAGAAAGGCATTTCACCATCAGCTCACATTGGTGATGGATGCACGGATCTCATCTTGGTTGCGAAATGCTCTAGGTTTAACTATTTGCGATATTTGTTGGCAACTGCAGTACAAGTTATGAATCCAGTAAGTAATGAAATTTCTCTGTTTGACGTGTTGTATTTTTTGGTTTTTTTCAAATTCAATTTTATAATAATCCTCAACCAGTTTCATGTTTCACAGCATTTATAAATTGCATTCAGCTTGACTTTGTTTATTCAAAGATGTCTGATTATTCTTTGCCATTTCTTATTTCTTGCAGTTTAATCTACAATTTGTCAAAGTGTACAGGGTAAGGGAATTTCGTTTTCGACCACTCAATTCGGAGGATACAGGGGAATGGAGACAAGAATCTTCTCAACAGCCATTTCAGCTTACATCATCTCGGAGGAGCAGCAGTAGTGTATGGAACTGTGATGGTGAAATCATCACAGAACCAGCAGTTTATGTCAAGTGAGTAATGGGTTTTATATCTTGTAAAACCAGCATTGTTCATGCAATAAGGAACTGAACCCAAATCATACAAATGATATGTGAAAAGACGATTTGAACTAGTAGAGAAATGGCTTAAGAATTCATGAGCCCCGTACAGACAACGGACAACAAAAAAACACAAACGACAAAAGGCTTGCCCAAAATCTGTTTGTCCGGAATAGTTTCAACACACGGCGTGTATACACTATGACAAACGCATTTGCTTAATCATATACTGTACTTGTGGACAAACTGTTGGTTCCAGATCATATTTTTGGTTGGTTTGTTTGTCCGAAATGGTTTGTAACATTTTTTTTTTCATAAAACCAATTGATAAACCGTTTGTCGTTTGTGGTTTTTTGTTTGCCATTTGTCGTAGTCTGTACCGGGCTTAACCCTCTGGATCTTAAAATTGACATACAGTATCATTAGTTAAGTTATGTTAAAAAATTCTGTTAAAGCCTGTAATTTATTTTTCTCAAAATTGTGGCATTGCATATTTCAACTGCAGCTATAAAACTAAACATACCTTATTTTAGGTCTTAAACAACTATAATTTCTAAAATTAATTAGTTCACGTAGGTGGTTTCCACCTTTTAAGTGTGTTGTATGAATAAATAAAAATATGAAACTGGTATTAGAATTCATTGATTCTGCGTAAGGTGTCAAATTGTTAACTAAATATTTATCAGGTTTTTTTATTGCACTAGTCATCTAATTTAATGCAACCTATAATTCCACATGATTTGGGTTTGTTTAATTAATTGAAAACAACAATTTCAAAAAAGATTTCCAGTTTTCAGGACATAAGAATGTTAAAGTTTGTTGATACGATTAAAGTCAACCAACATGCTTGGCCAATTATTAGCTCAAGTTTAAAGTTAACGAGTTACTTATTGGTACTGCCAAAATAATAGACAAAATGAGACTTGTACAGCAATGCCATTCTTAAGAATCATGCAAATCAATGTCAGTTTGCTTAAATGCATTGACACATTTTCTTCAATATTTTATCTATTGTGGAAATGATCATAGAAAATTAATGATGTTTGTTCTTACTGTTAGGGTGCACTGCCAGTTGGTGAACATTTTTGCAAGAGGCAAAGAGAGCGATTCAACTTCCAGCTTGAAAAATGATGATTTGGAAAATGTGACCATAAAGATGTGACCACGTGAAAGATAGAAAATGTTATGGATGGCCTGGGGGAGGGGGTGTTTTTCACTATTCAGTATCATTGTGACCGATATACTGTGTACTTGCAAATGGCAGAGTTAGCTAACATTTAGCAATTGCCATTGGATGTCTTAGATAATTCATTGAAACATTTGTTTTAAATGTTACGTTCATTTCATGTGGGTTTTTAAAAACACAAGTTCAGCTATAAGGAATGAGCATTTTAGAATCCTCTACATTCACTAAGATGAGTGAATCTTGGTGATGGTTTTACATCTGAAACGTAATTTTTAATTCATGGAAATATGAACAAGCGTGGTTAGTGGCACAACTAATCTCAACAATGTTTTATCTCGCTTTTCATTTTGAAAGGTTATATTGAATTGTCCTTGTATCGTTTGAGTAACTATTTTATACCCAATGACTGGACTTTATGGAAGGGCTATGGCTAAGTTATATGGAAGGAGATTTTTGGGAAAATTGAGGTTGATAAGGCAATTTTATTTGCTGGGGAAAAGTTAATTTAGTTTTCTAATAGATAATTTAAATATACAGTACCAGAAAACTGTGATAGGGTAGGGAAATAGGTGTTACTACATATAAGATGCTGTTATATTTGTTGATACCATTAAGGTTTAGCATTTCATATGTCAGCATTTAAATTTAAAAACAGCAATTATAATATTAATAAGGTAACCATATATAAGATTTGATTAGTTTAATTAAATTCCTTAATTATTCATGCTCAAGACACCAAGCTAAGACATAAATTTAAAATGAAATACAAGTCATACTGAGACTAGATTTGGAATCTTGTCCATATTGAATTTTGCAGTGATTGTTGGATGAGATACCATTTAATGGCAAATATCTTTAAAAATTATTACAGTGAAAACTCATTCAGACGAACCAATTCCCAGTTCTCGGCCGACTTCTGATAATATGATTCGTCTTAACAAGGTTTGATGGTATAAACCAAGAAAACAGTCTGAAGGGCCATAACAACCGTCTATGTTTATAAAAATCAAATGAATGGTGAAATAAAGTTATACTGAAATATGCAAGGAAACCTAAACTTTTACAGAATTTCAAAAGTATAATGTAGCAAAATGTTAACATAACTAAAATTGTTCTTTCAACGAGATCCTTGCCATTTAAAGAACCATCAACTTTCACAGGAATCAGGGTTATAAAAGTGCAACAGTCACTAATATTGTTATTGTTATGTTTTTTAAATTTGTTGATGTTATTCTTTTCAAACCTAGCACCACACATCCACCAATGGTAAATTGGATGAGTAAATGTAAATTGCAGAAAATGTAAAAAATATAATTTTAACCCATAAGGAGATTTTTTGGCATTTGCAATGCAAGGTTGCCGTCACAGTATACATAATACCAGTACGGTCACTCCGCAGCTTCCTCATGTCTATCTTTGCAGCGCCAACCTTCCGACTAGCGACCAGCCCCAAAACTTCCTTTAAGAAAAAATGTGCAGCAGATGACAAAAAGAAGGCAGCGTCTGCTTTATCAAAATGCACTTATCGTAATCACTCTTTTCAAACGGATTGCTATATACTTAGCCAATTGGGTAGTATTGTGCAACCCTGTGGCTATCTGTTATCCTATGTCAAGCGAGTGACACGTCACCTACGATACGATCATATGGCTTTGGATCGTATTGGGTCCAACCGCCTATCAAGTCACGCGCTGCAGTCATATTTTAATTCTGGACATGAAAGGTGCCGACTCGGAGTGACCATACTGGTATTACGTATACTGTGGTTGCAGTTTAGTTTTTATTGCTGGATATCTGTTCAATTTGGCAGATGCTGTATATTTATGTATAATTTAAAATGTATATTATTTTGCGGCAATCTTTATAACAGAATGATCTGAAACATTCGGTAACCAGAGGTTTTGGTTTGGTTGTGGTTTATGTTGTTCTCTGAATAAATTGATGACGTTTTTAACTGTGGTGTTTTCTATTTGTCAGCATTATGCAATCTGTTTTCCGGCCCCAAGTTACTTTTAGGGAGTATTCAACCTGATTCAAAGTTAGTTGTCAAACATTTTTTCAGATAATTAATTTTCAGTTCTAAATGTGGGTTTGAAACAAGCGGGTGAAATATATGATGCATATGCATCATAAGGGTAGGAGCAGAGTGAACTGATTTCAGATCAGCTTTCTGCCTCCGATTACTAGCGCATGCGCATTCGCAAAAAT
>JAQGAO010002397.1:0-19837 GCA_034697705.1 Ommatoiulus sabulosus | reverse complement strand
TCTATACTCCGAAAATGTTGACAAATTTTGCAAATTTCTACTTGGAAAATGGACCCTGAGCTAACCTTGTAGAAGTGTTAATTTTAGATCGCCATGAGTGCGTTTAATTTCCCTGACTTTTTCAAACTAAACCATTGTTCCCTGACTTTTCCAGGTCTGGGGGAACCCTGTTTTATTATTATTTTTAACGTCTTCGTGGACCCCCAGTACCTAATCCATGGACCCCAGGTTAAGAAACCCTGCTATAGACATAACTCAATGATCTGTCTAAACGCTATCATTGAAATGCCAGTTTACTATAAAGTGGACAGAGGCAAAGAACATATTATAAGTCATAATTATTTATGAGAAAATAAGAAATCTTACACTACCCATCAAATGTTTTTGCAAAATTGATAGTCCAATAGAACTACAGTGTAGGTAATTTTTATCTCATAGTCTAAGAAGTCCACAATTTTATGAGAAATTAATCTGGAATTTTTAACTTGCCAGTGTCGTCTGACTAAAGTTTATGTGGTACTTATAAGATGACTTAATGGATGATGCAATGAAATTAAAAATGCGTTTAAATAAGAAGTGATGGTTATATTCTGTAGGTCCAGCTACAGCGTTAAGCGTTAAAGTGCATAGACTGATCAGGGCAAGATTGAATTGCTAATTGATGCATGACTGGGTTATTTTAGCAAAGAAATAAACAATTTTCAACACTTTGCAATAGCATTCCACTGTCAAGAGAATTATCCATAATAGTGCGATAGAAATATTATTCATTCCAAAAGCCAGTTTGTTATGAAAGTAAATAAGGTAGTAGAAAATATGAAGGTGTTAGTTGATCTTTGAATGCTCTTCGTCCAACCTCACTTGGCATTCTGAGAAACATAATCGTTCCGACTCAGACTTACCAAATGAGATTACACAAAGAAACAGATGTCCAAGTAGTGGAATTTCACCGATGCTTCCCGGAAATAACGCGCCAATAATGTTATTTGAAGAAACATTAACTGACTTTGTGAACTAACGTTTGCGCAGCACAGTATTGTCATCAATTTCTTAGCAAAGGAATTAATGATTAGACTAGAGAGATGTATATTGTTAGGCATGTTGATGACAATACTACTGTATATTAATTTTCAAGATAATATTGGTGCTGGTAACTGTCACATGGCTTGACATCACTGTTTCTTAATAGAGTTAATAAAATTTGTTTTTCATGCATGCAAACCTACTACTAATGTGATGCAGTACAATACGTGGATATTGTATGGAAATGGTGGGAAATGAAGAAATAATAAATGCTGGCATGCAACTGTTAGCTAGTTGAAGCGAGATGAAACATGAAACAAACCCAGAGAAAAAATAGAATTTAAAAGTTAATATCATGAGAAGAAAGAGAAATTGGTTAAATTTTAGGAGATATTAATGACAATTGCAATATTAAACGAAATGTAAATTTACATAAAATTTGATGACTGGTTAGATGGTCCATGTTTGTTCTTCTCGATTCGTTATGCTCAAGTATTGCACTGGCGGAATATCAGACTGGATTCTGGGACGTTTCCTGTTTATTGACCCCAGAATTACCAGCTGATATTATGTCAGCACATACACACATTTTATATAGACTATAAAATAGTTGGATTTTTAGACTAGTTGCAGATGCATGGCATAATCGTTTGTACTTTCTTTTGAACTCTTGAGTACCCATGGCAAAGACACACATCACGTTACAAGCTTTCATAGCACACCAAAATCGCAACATGTTCGACCCTGGGTCTACCTTGAATTTCACGGATGCTATTAGATCAATAAGTTCTAAACATACCTTCTTCCCGAAGCGTTCTGATGACTTCTTCCTTTCGGTCAATCTGCTCGCTCAATCGCGATGCAGCTTCGAGGGCTTCGGAAGCTTCGCTCAGACGAACCTATATTTAAGAAGGAAGTTAATTTATGGGCCATAAAGCAAGAGAAAATAGTGTGGCAACATTTGAAATTTAAGATTACCTCCATTAAGCTAATTTCTCGTGATAGAATGTCTGCACGTTGCTTTTCTTGAGTAAGTTTTGAATTAAACTGTGCCTGGATTGCAGCAATGTCTCTTAACCGTTCTATAACCCCCATTAAAATACCAGTTCTTTACTTACTCCCACTTACAAAAGACTTCATAGAATCCATCATCATAACACTAAAAATAAAACTCACCCTGCTGTAATTGTTCCAAAACAACCTGCAGTGTGTGTAGTGCTGCAGCTTTTTGGGCAATTTGATCTTCAGACATAGAAAGCTTCACCAAGATCTCATCTCTTTGCTCCACGACTGTTTTAAGCTGCTCTTGAAGGCTTTCCACTTGCATTGATGCATTATGACTAAAACATTTAAAACAGATTATTAGTAACTTAAAATCCTCATAATTCAATATTAATTGATGAAACGTTTACCAACCTTACGGCAGTATGCGAAGAGGTTGCATATTGGATCCTATCTTCTGCCTGTGCCAGTCTATTACGCAGTTCCTTTTCTCTTTCCTCTGCCCGTAGAGCTTCTTGGGTGTAGCTGTCTTCCACCTGAAGCAAGTGGGTACGCAGTCGGTCCAGTTCCTTAAGAAGGCGTTCTTCCCGTTCTTGTGTGCCTCGAACCTGTTCTCTCAATTTCTCATTCTCTCTTTGCTGGTGGGCGAGTGCCAATAGTGCTTGATCTCTTTCTGCCTGGAACCCTTGTGCCCTGTGGCGCATCTCCTCACTCTCTTTCAACAACCGCTTGAGATTGTGCTCTTCGGCTTCTTCTCCTTCTCTGTTCTGTCGTGAAGCCTGCTGTTCCACCAACCGACTCAGCGTGTCCACCTTTTCTCTGAGTGCCTTTAGTTCAAATTCCCTTTCCTGTAATGTTACGCTGAGCGCAGAATTGGTTTCTTTCAGAACGATGATGTCCGTGCGGGAGTCCTCCATACGTGATCGAATGAAAGAGTTCTGCATTCTTGCCTCTCCAATCTCTTTTGCACTTTCCTCCAGCTGCCCATTTAAGCGCTCCAAATGCAGTCTCATGGTATTCAACTCCTCTTCCTTCCTCTGACACAGTTCTTTGCTTGTCTGAATGTGACGCATCTTTTCATGCATTAAATGATCCTTTTCACATAATAATTTATCTTTGTCTTGTATCGTGCTTCTTAAATTATCTATCTCGGTCAACTTTGTGTTCCACTCATGGCGATCAATGCGTAACGTGGGTCTTTCAGAATCATTTGTTGTGCCGGCAACTCCTAATATAGAAAATGGTACGATTGAATTGATTTTTTATTTGAGACTTCTTAGAACTATTAACGACATAAGCCTAGAATGTGGATAAATGGATTGAAGCAGTTTTTAACGTGCAGCTTATATTAAATGTTATTTTGGCACCATTTTCTTAATTACTTCCTTTTAATATTGAACCGTGCCAAGAAGATCGAGGATATAAGCACAATTAAACCTGTGAGGCTTAAATAAATTGTTGAAGTGCATTATTATCATTATCAAAGAATAATTTTCCTTGAGAGAAACTTGTGCAAACATGGTCTAACAACCCGAACATGGTTTTCTAAGAAAATCATTTGTCGAAGAATTACAGACTTACCCTCCTGGCCTTCTTCCAGTTGGCTTTGGTCTTCCATGAGTAAGCGATCATATTTCACTTTAAGATTGTCTTGTTGCTGCTCCAGACCAGCCAGGCGTTGCTTCAGCAACATCGTTTCATCCTGAACTTCCAAAAACGCTTTCTGTTTCTCATCAAATTGTCTGACGACAGTTAAGTGTTGCTCTTGCAGCATTTCGTATCGTTTTCCTTCCTGTTCCAGCATCCCTAAGAGTCTTTGGATTTCTGCATGGTAACTCACACTTTCCTGGTGCTTTTGATTCAGTGAAGTAATGATCTGTTCACGCTCAGCTTGCTGGCGTTTCGCCTGTTTACTTAATTCCTCTCGTTCCATCAATAAAGACTGGATGGTTGATGATGCATTTAGCTCTGGGGTGACTGTGTGTGAAATCCCACTAGTTTTGTCGTTTGTTGCTTCATTGCCTGGATAGATGATATGGAACAAAATGCTAATATTTAAGTACATTACTTTCATACAACTTGTTTCAATTGATAATATTCCCATGCCTAATGGCATTACATGCCGTCTTATCTAAAACTTGCATCATAGTCCAGCTGAGTGTTACATGTACAGGGTAACAAAATTCAGTAAAGGGGGAAAAATCCACTTTAGATTTAACATTTTGTTAATATACACCAGTGCCACAAGACGGTTTTACACTTCCCATATAAACGTTAATAGCCAGTAAATATCAAGAAATGGCATTATCCCAAACCTGCCAAATGAGATAAGTTTATGAATTCAAAAAATTGTCATACCTTGCTTATCGGCTTCTTGCAGCAATATCAAGAGAGTGTTGTTCTTTTGTTGCAGCGCCTCTATTTCTACCTCTCTGTCACGAACAAGGTGCGCCAGCTTCTGCATTGCTTCTTTGGTCAATTCGTCAGTTTCGGATTTTTGCGAAGACTTCTGTTTAGACATTTCCCCGAAATCTCTCTGCATCTTTGCTAAGGCAGCTCTTTCTGCCGAAACCACATTGACCAAACGATGCACTTCAAGCTTAAGATTGCTGTTTTCTCGTGCTTTGTCATTTAGTACTGCCATCATGCGATCACGCTCAGATTCCAAAATCTTCACTTGAGTATCATGCTTTTGAGCAATTTCCAATTGCTGGCGTTTGAAAGCCTCCTGGTCTGGATCTAGATTCTCCTTATAAACGTTCAGGATGTCGTCCATGCCACTGATGTACCGTTCCTTCTCAGTTAAGCGGCTCTCCAGCGTGGTTATCATTTGCTGCAATTCAGATACTTTTTCCCGGAGTAACGCAACTTCTGCATAGTCATTTGAACGTGTTGTGTCTAAGGAATGGGGAGCTTGCGTTTTTTCTACTGTTAACTTGACAATCGCAGTTTGAACACTGGCATCCTCAGTTTGTGTGATGATAGTCTGGCATTCCCTTTCTGTGATTTCAAAATTGGTTACTGTTGAATTCTGGGCTTCCAAAACTAGCGTCAGTTCTTGTAGCTTTTCCTCACTAGACTTCAGTTTTATTTCTTTCGCGTGTGCCTCTCTGCTTCTTTCTTTCAGTTCATTTTCCATGGTATGGAACTTGATCATCGTATCGTCCATTTCACATCTCATTTGTTTGATTTGATTATGAAACTCTTCATCTTTGTTTCTTTGAAGCGTTTCATCGGTATCACATTTTTCTTTCAAGTCATCATTTTTCTTCATTAATTTCTGGATTACGTTTTCCTTTTGTAGGCAATGAACGTTCATACGTTCGATTTCTGCACGAAGACTTTGGCAGTCGTTGTCAATTGACTTGAATGCATATTTCATGCTTGAAATTCTGTCTTCGTTGCTGGTTATAGTTTTATCTTAAATAAGAGAAGCGGGATCGATTAATTGTGGCAATTTAATAAGGAAGATTAACTAGTTTTAATGAATAACAACTGGCAACGGTGTATCTAAATAGTTTGGATACTAAATAACCACTTAGTAGACATGTACGATTTTTAAGTTATTTAAGGTCAATTAGATTCAAATATGTTCTCACGTTTATTAGATTATAAATTGCCAAAACATTTTGAATAATATCGTGTGTTTAGCGCCTCATTTTATGTTGTCGAACGTTAAAAGTAAAATTATTCTTACCTTTACTCAATGTTGCTGCAAATGCTTCGTGCTTTATTAGAAAATCCCAGAGCGACTGAAATTCCTTCGTTGTTTCCCAGGCATGTCCCAGTTCTTTCTCAATGTCCTCTGACTTTACCAGATTTCCAAAAGATTTCTGGGATTCAATCAGACGCTTCTTTTCCATGTCTCCAGCTTTCAGTTTAGCCAATAGATCCTCATTCTCCTTTAACACTTGTTTGTACTTGCTCTGCACCAAATCTCTGGATGTTAAAATCTGCTCAATCGCTTGCTGATGTTGCACATCCAGCTCTTCCAGACTGCTCTCAAAGGTGTCCCTCTCTGATATGAGTTTGGCCACTTCATCTTCTAATGAGTGCAATCTACGTTGAACTGTCTCCAGTTCTTTATTGTCGTCCGTTTTGTTCCTCCGGATTTTTGCTTCGCTCCCACTTGCCGCCACTTGCTTTATTCTTTCCAATTCTTCGTTTAAAGTAGTCTTCTCCACTTCTAACTCTTCGCAGGTCGCCGAGAGACTCGTCACTGCATCTCTCAAATGACGGATTTCCAGTTCCAAATCGCTTTGGCTCAGAAGGGCTCTTTCTGTAAGAGAATCTTTGCCTCCAGAGTTACCAGTGCTACCATCTGTAGATAGTTCCAAAAAGAATTTGCTGTCTATTTTGTCAATCACTGGTTCATTATTTTGACCAAATTCGTTTCCATGTTGACAGTCTCCCATTTCATCGGTTTTTTTAGATGAATGTATTGGATCCTTTGTGTTTTGGCCGATTGGCACATCATGTTGTACCACTGATGAATCAAGCTCAGCCATCTGAATGAATTTAAAAAGTGTGTGTTTTATTTTGAGTACTAATCATTGAGCATTGATGTGCTACTCACTATGAAATCTAAAGTCGGCGAAGCTTTAATTCCAAAACCACCAATGCGTTTTTCAATTTTTTTTCCATTCATTTCTAATGGGGTAGCAAATGTTACCGCTTCATTTGGTTAAAAGAAATGGTGGCTAATCTTTAGTCTTCCAAAATTTGAATTGTGGTAAAGCTATTCAAATGCATTCCAGAAAGTCTAGGCTTGTAACCTTTATAGTCTTTATGAAAGTTTTAGTCATGTACTGTAAATTAATGAGGCAATGCATATGCCATTACTTCTGATTCATCCTCCTCCCCTTAATTCTCAGTTGAGTCTGAAAATCCTTTTGAACCGCAAAGGCATACTTTTCAATAAAGGTTGGCCTTTTTAATTGTACCTGCCGTAACATAGCAACAGAGAAATGAGCTTAGTGCAAAGGTCGCTTTGAGCTGGGAGTTGAACTTGGTCACCTTTATTGCGCAGGAAGTACGGTTTAAAAGGGCGCACCTGTCTCGTGGCAGCTTACATGAATTCTTCATAATGGGCGATACTATAGCTATTCTTTTTACTGAAATTCCATCTGGAGGTGAGTGGACTAAGAAAACTCGGGTTCAAATTTATCACCCTTGCACGTTTTCCCCCCTTTTTTAAACTTTAAGTATTACTTTAATAAAAATGCACTGATATTCTCAACCCTACAGCAAGGCACTAACCTTGATTAAATGTTCTCGTATTACATTTATGGCATGTTGCTCAAAAAAATGCAAGATGAACTTGCTGTAAGCGCGTAGGCCCTACAGTAGTTCAAAGTTATATGTAGATGAAGATGAGGTGAATCATCTCAAACCCGAGATGTTTAATTGTGCCCATAATTATTGACATGGGTGGCAACTAAGTTAGATTAAAATTGCCATCTTTATGTGACCGACCATTAATTTTAAATTTACCAATTCTGGTAAATACATGTACACAAGGTACATGTACATGTAGGTTATAAAGACTAGCAAATTTTCTGAATAATTGATACTCATTTGGCAAAATTTTACCCAGAGATAAGTGGACTAATAAAACTAAGCATCCAACCTGTCGTTATTCCCGCAATTTTTTTTTAATATAAAGCTGAAAATAACTCACTTGCCGTTGTTCTTGTTGCAGTTGGTTCACTTGCCTCATTAGACATTGAATTGTATTCTCTTTTTCTCTTTCCATTTCTTCCAAGGATGTAAGTGTAGCACACAAGCGCTCGCACTCTGTTTTTGCTTGTGAAGACTCCTTCTGTGCTTCTCGTAATTGCGTACGGTAAACATCAAGTTCTGGGTTTTCTACTTCAGCATCAACCAGCAATGCCTCTGACAGTTTACCTTCAGTGCAACAAATCAAGAAAAGGTAAGTTTTAAAAAAATCCCAATCTTTAATACACTGTGGAAAAATGAACATGCAAAGCAAGTAGAATATGATATTGTATTCCAAGAAGAACAACTATTTATAAATGTCTTGTCAGTTTCTCGCTTATCTCGTCTGATATTGAAAGCCGACTAACTGTGTGTGTATTTTCGTTTTATCGCCAACTTGGGGCATGAGCATGTCACATTTTTAAAAACGGGAAGTACTGGCATGGAGGTCTTAAAATATCGGGAACATCGTATCATTTGTAAAAAATATTGGAAGTTCATTTTTTTTTAAAAAAAAACATTGCTCTCGATGTCTGTTAGTTGGATCGATGGGAAATGTTAACATTCTTGGGAATATATTTTGCTCACTTGCAATTCATGTCTGATAGTCTTTGAATTCAGAAGTCTTCAACAAAACCGAATGGACATAGAAAAACCCCTGTTGCGTTTCTATTTGCAAATTTTGTGTCGACACCAGTCTCGGCTTAAATTACGTTACTTTATGCTGATGACCTATTAATTTGACGAGTGGGTGGGAAGTTTTTACAAAACAATGCTCTTGGAGCACCTCCTACTTCTGATTGATGCCTTTTTTCCTTCTGGTGCCATATTTGGCATCAGGATGCAACCATTAGATGATTTTCCTGTATATTACTGTATGGTGAACGACTCCAGTGTGTAAAATAAACCTGTATGCAATGACTAAACCAGAAATATGTGGGAGGTTCTACAATTTCCCAGAAAAATTCATCTCAAAAATTGCTGACATTTAGCTCATTGTACGTGAAACAAGGCTTCCTGTAAAAGCCCTGGTATCTATAGGCATATAAAATGCTAGAAATTCAACTATTTCCTGTATGTTTATAGGGCAAAACACTGTAATATGGATTTAGCAGGGCTGGAAATTTCGGGTGTTATTTAATAAAAATATTTTAAGTTAGAAGTTTTAGTTCGCAAAATATTTTAATATGTCAAAGCTGTTTCATATTTTTTTGCCAGAAACAACTATTAATCCTTTTTATCACAAAAATAATTTGATGGTCAACCCATAACATTTTTTACTTCTAAAATTTTAGAAGACATGTTATGCTTGAATACTGGCCAACTGAAAAGTCTGATCAACCCATCTTGATAAGTGGATAATGCGATGTTCTATTTAAATCAATAATGACAAATTCTGAAAGCTGTCTTTTACAAATCATGACAACAAAACTAGCCGATTATTATGCTGATAGCATTCACAGCTGATACCATGGTTACTTAGCTAAATATATTCACAATATTCGTTAACCAACGATTTCAAAGTAAAGACCAAGGTCCAAACAGAACTTACCACTTTCACCATCTTGTGGGGTGGAGAGCCTTTCCCCCCTCAATCTGAGCAACTCTTCCGCGTGTGTCGTTTTCATCTGGGCCAATTGATGTTCGTGCAGTTGTTGCAATGACGACATATCATGTTGATGTTGTTCAATTTCTTGCCTTAGTTTAGTGTCAACTTCCTGCGAAAAGATTCCCAAATTATTTCAAATAGCCGATTATGATGGTAATGCATAATATATTGCAGGGCGCGCTCCAACACCTCCACTTTTTTTTTAAAAGCTGATTCATTCTTATTTAAAGGAGGAAGAAATTTGCTTACCTTTAACCGACTTCGTAACTCCAATAGTTCCTCCCCATTCTCTTGGTTGTCGTAGTAACATCTGCTTTGCACAACCTGCAACAAAATAATAACACACGATGCTTTGTATTTATTGGGCGTGCTTTACGCTGGCAAATGTTCAAGTTTTCAATATTCATATAGAGAAATTAATAAGGCAGAACGCATACGTGATTAACGTCAAATGCATCATAATATATTACATGTACTGCGTTCTGACGGAATATTCGCTCGAATAACTTTTTAAGAGGACTTCGCTAAGTAAATTTTATTGAAACGCTTCATTTTGGGTGGAACTGATCTATGCAAAACTAAATTACCATATAGGGTACCACAACCCATTTTATTTACAGCTTAGTTTTTATTTAGGGATAAGTGCATGCATATGTACAGGTTATATACAGTATAATTAGAAAACGTGGAAATATTTTAATTGTAGGTAGTCAAATTAGGATTCACTACTTCAAAAAAAAAAACAATTATGTGGGAAGCTGCATCATCCAGCATACCTAAAACGATTTTGGGCTGTCTGGCAGCACAAAATGGGCAAATTTAAAACCGAAGAAGACTGGTCACCACCTTAAAGCCGTGAACAAAATATTTTTCAAACTTAAATAATAAAAACAGGCAAACGTTGAAAAAATGACATTATCCTTATACATTTAATTTTTTTTTTTGGGAAAATGCTGAGATCAAAAAAAAGTTTAAACTTAATGCAGTAAATTTATAAGAAAATTCTTTGGGTGACATCTTGGGTGACATCTTGAATTGATATTATACGTTTTGGCGTTTTTATTTAATGTGCTAAAATTTCCGCTCAGTAATGGCCACATCTATTGGGTTCCAACCCACTTATGGCGTCTACATTATTAATTTGGGAGTTTGTCTGGGGACGAGCAATTCGTGAGTAAGACTGCAATACCGGTGCTTAGATTACAATACAGTCCATAAAGGAAGAAGCAAAGTCCAAACTAACATTAGAAAAAAAAAACACCTTGGTTACAGCGATACTCGCGGAAAGTTCTGACAAAGAATGCAGAAGCAGAATGGATTGTTGTTTAAAAACTACGAGAGCAGCCAAATAAATTATTAGAAGTTGCAATGCCACTATGTGATAAGCTTTTCTTCAATGCGCTCTTTTTGAAGTTGTGACCCGATTGCCGCACCATCGCGTAATGCCATTTATTGGCACACCTATCATGATTGCTGACAAACTGCTGTTGTTCCAAACTTATTGCAAAATTATGGAGACTGCATGCGCTCTGAATCGCGGTTCTATTGTTGAACTGGACACAGTGAACCAGTTCACTTTTCGTTCCAAATTTTCGTTCAGTTTAATTAAAATGCAGAGACTGCATGAGAGGCGTTTGAATTTCAATTCCTCAAATTTCTGTCCGAAGTAAAGGATCAGCAAAATGATATCCAACCGATGGATCAGTGCGAAACAATGGGTGAATGGTGTACGTGTCTACCTTATTGCTTATGTCTTCCATATTGCCAGTTCACTGCTAAATGGCTGTATCAAAATGAGTTTTTGAGGAACCCCTTCATGAATAATTTCACGTCTATACTTTGCAACCAGCATTTTGAGCAAGCAAGAAAATCAAGTGTTAAAAAGTATGCTTAGGCACGTCCTGTTCAACGGCCACAAATGTGGAACACGATTCGTCACACAAGGGCTGGAAGTAACTAATATTGAGCGCATGCAAAATAAGTTTATATTTTGCTAGAGCCTCATTTTCCCTTAGGTGAAAAAGCTTTGGCCCTTATTCTTCCAGAAATCGAATTTCAAAAATACATCAGGAGCCGTTTCCTGTTTCGGACATCGGCTAACTTTTATGTCCATTGTCCAGCTATAGGGACGGGGTCAGTTAATTGTCAGATACGCGGTTGGCAAGTGGCGCATGCACGCCGAACATTATTATAAACCAATAATGAGACAGGAAGGTCAGGTGAGGCGATCCAAGAGCCGGACACGCAACCTGCATGTATATACATTGCCAATTAACACTGCCATTATAATTGTCCATTGCAAAATAAATGGATATTAAATGGCGCAGTTTAAACGACTGAGTGATGCCGGGAGGGTCGCGAGCACCCATGCGTGTATAAATGCTGATGGCAGAAGTGTTTACTTGTTTTGCTGAGATGTAGCTATTAGGAAAAGCGGATGTTGTAGTATATTTTTATGTCCAAGAGATAGGGGTAGAAGGATAGGGGCTGGTGACCCATAAGCGTTTTGCATTTATTACTCTTCTCAGCTCACCTGCGTGCTTTATAATCTACGTGTTGGTAGGATTACATCCGTATATAAGGACTAAGGACAATGACTTCGCAAATGGTCCATGCCAATGGGAAGTTGTTTCTGAATTATATATTGGTTTTATAGGTTTTTCATCAAAACGCAAGTAAGAGGAACGACATAACAGTACGCTTTGAAGCTCACGATGCAAACGAAATGCATCTTTATGCATTCTTAATTAATGAAATTTTATTTGGTTCACAAGCATATGCTCTGTAAAAAGTCGGACTTGTTTAAAAACGAACAGTTGTCGTGCTGGAAAAATTCTAACAAAACTGGAATTGCTTGTCACATTTTATAGGATGTTTTGTGCTAATATTGGGATATCAATGCTGCCATAAAACTTGCAGATTTGAACAAGGAAAAGGCGGGTGAATAAAAACAGTCTAGGAAAAGCATCACCTGTTGGACACACGGTTTCGCTATTATTATGACACTGATAACGTGCCTTATAAAACCAACAACCGAGGGAAAGTTTTAATTTGTCGATAATGTATGTATTTACATTCAATGATAACTTTTGGGAGAGTCCTGTTGAGTCCTAAATGTTGGTCAGAATGATTTGCAGAGTATCCCGTGAACCAATCGCTTTGATGAATACCATATACTCACTGTACATTACTTTCAAATTACTACATTTTTATTTCGCAATTTGTACCGATGTACTGTAGATATGGCGTTTATATGCTGCAAATTGATGAGCAGAACTCAGCCCAAATTTACACAATACGTGTTTACTGTTTACTGCAATAGTGTGACTAAAAATGCAAGATAAAAATTAGCCAGACAGACTGAATGGAATATGGTTTTTGAACGAGCTGATTATTTCCCCCTCGGGTAACATAAAGCATTTTTTGGATGTCAAGACTATTCTTACCCCCGTAAAGGGGCCCAGGTGAGCGACCTGCGATTGTCGAAGGTGTTGCATTTCCTTTCCCCTCATTACATTAAATATTTATCGTTTATTATTACTAACAACGGCAGCAGCCATTAAAAGCAAACAACTCCATATGCAGGAAGGTGTGTGCAGAAGGGCGAAAGTAGAAAATGGTGCTGACAGGTGAAAATTGAAACTTTAATGGCACAGACCATAGAGACTGCTTGCCCACGATAGCTGGAAGGGAGAAAGGCCACCTTAAATTTATACAGGCGTCGGGGGAAGTTCAAGTGTTTTATTGTTTCCTCCATTATGCAGGACATGTGTAGATTAGGTCTAACAGTGTCACGGGATTACCTGTTGCTGTGGGTTTTTTTTTTTTTACAAATACAATAGGATGATAGCGTTTTAGAAACAAGTACTGTACTGCAAACTGATTGAACCATACACGGGGAAATGACAGTTTGCAGGGAGAATACAACTCGTACATAACTCAAAATTAGGGTCACCTAATGGTAATCTAGGCTATGTCTACATTAGTTGGTTTTGTAGTTTAATTGTATTTGCTGTGCTAAATTCAAAGGTAACAACGTTCGTTTATGATTAAATTGGCCTTCGTTACTTGGTTGCTAAGTTAGCCAACAACTAGCTAGCTTCCATATTGTATTCAACTATTGGCTTTACCAGGATAGGTGCCCATGTAATTCGGATACTAACAAGATGTGGTATGAAAGGGAAAAATGGGACAATTTTAATGTTTAATGGATGATAAAAAAAATTGCGCCTTTTTTAAATGATAAGGGCAGATCTGTTTGAATGCTTGTTGACTCTATTGATTAATAAAATCGAAATTGGAATATGGAATAATTTGAAAAAGTTGTCGCATACTTTAATACCTTAGAACACCAGCTATAAAGGTTTAAAGACCACCTTAGCGAGAACTTCTGACACTATCATTATCCACCAATATTACAGAAGGCTATTGTAGTTTTTATGGCCGTTATTATGGGCTATTATTGCATTCAGCTTTATGCGGCCTATATAAACATATTGAGGAAACATGTTCATATAGTCTTGGTGCCACGATACTACAGTACATGTAATTAATTTATTCAGATCGTTCCACCTTGACTGTATAGGGCTAGTTTCCGCAGCATAAATGTAGGCTACATTAAAACAACAGTATACGGTGCTATATACAGTACATATCCTTATCGGCCATCTTGGTGCAATGTGAAGCTTTTCAAAGTTTTCAGCAATGCCGAAAACTAAGGACTACATGCACAGTGTAGCTTGAAACAGTCTCATTTCATCAAATCGTTGGGACGCCAACGACAGCAGTGTCTAAAATGCTGCCAATCAGTATGTATTTATGTATTGGGGTCAATTGGTGATGTGTGTGCTTGGCAATTTGCCAGTTGATATTTCAATATGGGCCCTACTTTGATAGTTGGAGTTTTGTTAGCATTTTATGGATCAACATTTTCAAAATTGAACACTGCTACATGTACAGTATATGGCGATGGGCAGATGTTTGCATAAAAAGAACATTTTTTGGAAATTACGTTGTCCTCGTTTATCATACATGTACATGTATATTTAAGTCGAATGTGAGATCGAGTGAGAGCTAGCACACCGCATTCCTCAAAAGATGGCATGTGCTAATTGACTACTAAAGCGCTCTTCAGTATGAAAAGGCTGCAGTTATGAACCTTGCGCCAGAATAAAAACGATGGCGCCATTTGCGCCTGCAACTTTGAGTTAATCCATTGAAAACGCCCGATTTATTACAGCCTAATATTACGACTAGCATAAAACTTGTCATATTTCCTTTTTTTTTATAAACGAAGAGTTGGTGGTAAAGAAGATATGCTTGTATGGAATTAAAAAACAAGAAAATATTTTTTCAATGCATTTGAAATTTTTATGTACTCTAGCGAGTGAAGGCCAAGCAACTGAAACATTTTTCTGGCATTCAGGAATACTGTACAGTATAGTTGGCATCAAACTGTCACTGTCTTGCAGATCTAAAACTTTGTTGAAGGTAATCAATGATAAGTAGAGGTTCTTTGATTAAAATTAAAAGTAACCGTTTTTAAAATTGGAATGCCCGCATATTGTCCGATCAGTGCATAACTTCATGAACCCTTGCCTACTTAAATCTATCGATAAACATTATAATCAACAAATAAAAATCGTGCTTCTATGTATGTTACAGGACATCTGTTTCTGAAAAGCAGATATAGCTAGCCTATATAACCTCGAATGGCCTGAATTGGCCCTAACGTTTCGCTTGCCACCTCCTCTTTGTGGCGGAACATTTGCCTTTAGCTAACTGATATGAAATATAAATAAGCAACAGGAAAGTTAGCGAACCTTGAACTGAATGAAAATTGGTCTCCAAAACCACCTGTGTGTTCATTATTAATATTTGCACAGTAAATTTGGATGAGCAAAACCTAGCCCTCCTCGGGGCGGTCCATAAATGGAGTGCGGGCGCATGGGCACAAAAGCAGCAACACAAGACAACTTCAGTAGTTAGTAGCCTAATCTTATTAAAATTTAGCAAAGACTTACAAATAAACAATGTTCGAGCCATAGGCCCACACCTTTTGTTTCAAGACCCTAACCTGTCTAGGAGGGAGGTTGTTTGTTTAATAAATTGTCTAAATATTTGCACTTTTCACCAATGGGCCTAAAGTCCTGGCACCAAGAGCAAACAGGCTACAGTGCATATCAATAAATAACTGAATGCGCAAGTGCAACCTATGTGCGCCTCACATTTTTCTTCGGGACCTTGTATTCGGGCCTTTGGCAGTGCTTAATATCAGGAGATAATGTAGTTACGCAATTTCAATTTCCGTAAGATGGATGAAATTCGGATCCTATGGCACATACTGATATATCAATGTCAGAATTGGGTCCTGCCAATGCTGCCATTCTCAGAAACGTTTTTCATCAGCTTCGCTGACTATGGCCTCGACCCCACCTGCGGCATTATGGTGCTAGAAACGCATTGAATTTCACAAGTGGTGCTAATACATGTACACAGGTGTGAAAAGTGTACATGCAACTATGGTACGGGGCGTCATCGCCGAGCCAGTATTGAACATTACTCGATAATAATACATCAACGACATAACTCTGATGTTGGTCTTACCGGTCGGCCGGCTGCTGAACCCTCGGTCTCCTGTCCATTTGGCGGGCTTTCTGGCGACTTCCTTCCCTCTTCAGCACCTTGTACCTGATGATCCTGTTGCACTCTCGCTTCCTTGACTAATGAGTATGAGGATGATGACTGTGGCGATACTGATACAACACCGGGCTTGGACGGCTGCTGAGCGCTCTCTTCCGATTGGCTGGCACTTGCCACCACCTGCCAATAAGGTTTCTCCTCTTTCCGTTCGTTGGTGAGTTGATTCAAACGGCTGACTTCTCCTTGGTACTCGATGATGTCGCCAATATTTGCTGCGGTGCCACCGCCATCTGCCGCAACTGCCACGTGACCCAGAGGATTTGCTCCGCCATATTCCACTCCCTCCGAATGGGAAACCTCCATTGAGAGGTCGGAACTGCTTTGATTCAGCGAATTTGTTGCATTCTGGAAACAGACAAAATAAATGTTGTCGCATCAGTGGCGTTAAGTGTGGCTTCGGGGGTTTTATACAGGGATGTAGTTTAGAAGGTTTTGAGAGACGATTTTGAGAAAACTTAAAAATTCGGATCTGTGTTTATCAGTTGGTACGCATGATAAAGTACGACGTAGAAACTACTGCGGAGACACGTACATCCAAATAATATTTAGCTCACAGTTGATTCAGTAATTTTTTTTTATTTCTTGAGAAAGCTATCGAGACACATGATGTAAAGAAATTTAAAATTACGGAGTAAATTAAATTTATATTTAATTGTATTGTGCCACGCCAAAAGGGATTTTTTAAAAAAAATCGATTAAGATTCCTGTAGAAATGCATATTCTCTTCAACTACCTACAAAATGACGGAAATTTATGTAGAATTTTTTTCTTATATCTAAAACATTGCAACATTTTTTGGATTTATTATTTCTACCCAGAAATGTGTACCACTAAAAACATTTTTTTTGTGGAAATATTTAATATAATGTTATTTACTATTTTTGGCGGAGAGAGGTGTTGGGAACGATAAATGTACTCATATTCCAAGTTCACAAGTACACATCTGTACTTGTAATACAGTAAGTTTTCGGATTTCGTTAAAAATGACCTTATCTTCAAAAATACAAATTAAGTTTATCTTGGTCTAGATTTGTTAGGATTGCCAAGATTTTCATTTTATTTGTTAAGTTTCATAGGAACTGACCATGGAATGAGGACAGATTAACGTCTTATTGCTCTTAATTATTGGAAACTTTACTTTTCCAGCTTTTTTTCTCATACAAATTTACTAATTTCGTATTTATATGTACCTACAGTATATTGTATACTGTATATGTATGTAAAATATTTTTGGAAGGTATGTCATCGGAAAAATTAAAAAACAATTTCTGCCCATTTAAAATTTAATGATACATGAAACAACTAATGTGATCCTTGCATATAATTACTTTGTGGCAAAATTTCCAAACTAAATCAGTCTAGGCACCTGCATAGGTGATTTGCCCAAGGTTATTGTGCCCTGTAAACTTGTTCTGGGCCGCTGCCTCGAGCTATAGAATTGAGAATTAGATATTGGCAATCATAAATGCAATATGCCTAGTATCATCGCATGTGGTATAAATGGAAATAATTGAACGTTAATTTCGTTGAATGTGGTTGCAAATTATGTGCATGGCGACTAATTATTCAACAATTCCATAGCTTAATAAAAATGCGTCTATAATAACGTCATATTGAAGGTAACTTTTTTCAGTCCATGTAGCATACATGTACTTTCATTTGTATCAATGCATGCACACTATACTGCATGTATAACGACACGAAGAATCAAATGTATTCATTGAATATCATAGCAAAATCTAGATGTACATCTATATGCATGGTTTAAAGCACATTGTCAGTTCAGGAGGAAAATGATAATTAGAATTACCGTCGGAGGCTATAGGTTTAGCAAATACAACTTCAACTCACTGATAATCAAAATACTGTATTAATTTTTATTGCAAATCTGAGGGATCCGATCTCCCAAATTGGGTATGATATTATATAAACACACACCCTTTTATAAATAAAAATTGTCACTTTTCAATAAAAATTAACGCTTACCTTTTTAACATTGTAATGTTACAATGCTGGCTGGGCAGTTTTTTCTGGAAACCATGACAACCATGCTTTCTACCCCGCCCTTATACTGATGTACTTAAAGTTGTGAGGGTTTTTATATACAAATTTTTTAATTTGAACTTTTATTATTGCTCAATTTGCTCAGGATATATTTAAATTAATATCATGAAATGTGGCACAAAGGAGTAAGACTATGAAGTTATAAGAAGAATATTTGTCACATCTCATGTATCAGAGAATAACGTACGAGCGTATTATCCTGAAAATGGGCTCGACCCCCTACCATATGGCATTTGTTTTCTGACAGTAGGGTATAGGCCTACTGAGTTGAATTGAATTGAACGTTTTCAGTATCTTACATGCATATTATAGGTTTTTGATAACGAATTTCCATACAGTTGCAGAAAAAAAAAAAACCTTTTAGGAAGATTTTTAAATTACTTACTGTACATGTAAACATATTTGGTGCCAATTATTAATTTGTAAGAGCACAGCGTCTTCATGACCCATAAATTATAACTTAAATTTGCGCATTCATTGTTTGGTTAAAATAGCTTGATAACTGGTTGCCTTCAGTGTTCTTTTTCTGTATTCAGCTGATATAGCTGTAACTATAGTATACATGCACACTGTATGGTCTAGGTATAGAAAAAAGGTTCTATCAATTGCTACGGGTGAATACATGTACATTTCCTTCAATCTATCGCTACATCTCATCAGATGAATTCATCATCGCCTTCCTATAATATTGCTTTGTCCAACACAATTCCTGGTCCTAATATTTAAGATAGTTTTTTTCCTGATTTGCAGATTCAATCCAGTGCGTTTTAGCCAGAATATTGTCTATAGCATATACCGCAGTTGATATAATAGATGTAATAAACAAAAAGATAATCGTATTTTCTTTTAATTGTTTCAATTCAAGCATTTAATTGAGTTATTATGTCGACGATTGTTTAATTATAATAGAGCCTGTTTTAATAACAGTCATGCAATTACATATTATACGATATGTTGAGGTATTTTCCTGGTTTAAAAACATAAGACTCGCATGGCCACATTTCCTTGAAAGCACGGTTTTCACGCAAATCGGCCAACCTGGCCTCGAGCGATGTCAAAGCCTCTGTGATAAGCTGGCAAGATTTACAATATAGGAACTGGATAAGAGTCTAAAATTCAAATTGGCCTACAAATGCATACACGCGGACGTTAGGCAACTGAAAATGTTGGCTTATCTCTTGTGCCATATTAGAAAAACCGTCAAAAATTCAATAAAGCTTCAGATAGCCAGCAAACCGAGTTTTGAAAATGAAGGTTTTGTTGAATTGCAGTTTCGAAACCGATGGTTATACGCAAATTCATCGCACCCTCAAGTAGGCCTAAGGCAGTTTAAGTGACACAACTCAAAAAATTGCAAAGCAAGTTTTAAAATCTCATGATTCGGTGAAGGATTTGTGGTGAAAAGACTGCCACCATTTAGCCGAAAGCATGGTAAACTCATGTGTCAATTTCATTGAACATAAAGCTCATTTTACTGACTGTTACCGGAAATGGACAATTTTTGAGTTAATTGTCACTTCTGAAGCGGGGATCGACTTTAAACACTATAATACGTACGTGTAACTATGCATATAGCCTACACAGTAAAAAAAATTTCCGTAAAATTTACGGAAAAGTACTGGCAGCAGAGATAACGGCAACCGTTCCGTAAAATTTTAAAAGTACCGTAAAAGAAAAGTTCCGTAAAATTTACGGAAAAGTACTGGCAGCAGAGATAAC